>JANFAE010000305.1:0-129570 GCA_024613145.1 Pisolithus marmoratus | reverse complement strand
TGGCAAGATAACTACAAATTCAGCTGCTTTTTCAATGGGTGTGAGTCTGCTGCAGACAACACAGAATGAATTAGACTGCTTCTAGCTTTCCTGATGTACTGACAGTCCCAAACCTGGGACACCCACATTTTCCCTCTGAGATAAGCCATTCCAATGTATGAAAACCCCATGTTTATGATTCATATGTTTGACAGATACATATATTTTGGTCTCAAATAGTAATCAATAAGTTGGGAGTCACTGTACAATGGGGGATGCACCTGTCACATGTGGCATGCTGTAGTGGCTGCACAGCCAAAACCAGTTTTGTTGATGGAGGGCAATAGGGAATGCAAGAAATTGATCTGGATGGTGGGGACTTGGAATGCCCCTGGTATGGGCTGAGTAGATCATCAGACATTTTGATTTCAAGTCTCTCGCATTCTGAATTCATTTTATAATACAAATTTATGAGGGTCACAATGAAGCTAAACAACTGGCTTAAAACATTCATGCCACTGGCTCCCATGAACCATCTGGGCCATATCCAGTTCCACACACCTACCTTTGGGAATGACCATTGTGGTCCACATAGAATAGAATGGTTGCCAAGAATGTTGGAGGTATCCAGAGCAACAATCTCCCCTTTGGACCTCTGATCCAGCCATCATTAAAAGCTTGACTCGTTGATGCCACACATCATCCTGCTGGATGCCATCAAGGAGTTGTTGACTGTCATGCAGTGCCTGTGAAGGGACTGATGAAAAACAGACTGAGAAGACTTTGGTAAATCCAGGTTAGTTCAGTGATGTCAGAAAACATGACCAGTGGGCAAGACTCACCTATGTGCACCCCTCTGTCAGCGTCCCAGATCCTCACTGTGTTGTCATCTGACCCTGACACTATCCTCTTGCCATCAGGGGAGAATCCAACTGACCAGACCCCACCAGTGTGCCCCTCAAGTGCCCCTCCTATCTGCACCCCTCTCTCAGCATCCCAGATCCTCACTGTCTTGTCAGAGGACCCTGACACTATCCTCTTGCCATCAGGGGAGAATCCAACTGAGAAGACCCAATCAGTGTGCCCCTCAAGTGCCCCTCCTATCTGCACCCCTCTCTCAGCATCCCAGATCCTCACTGTCTTGTCATATGACCCTGACACTATCCTCTTGCCATCAGGGGAGAATCCAACTGACAAGACCCCACTGGTGTGCCCCTCAAGTGCCCCTCCTATCTGCACCCCTCTCTCAGCATCCCAGATCCTCACTGTGTTGTCATCTGACCCTGACACTATCCTCTTGCCATCAGGGGAGAATCCAACTGACAAGACCCCACTGGTGTGCCCCTCAAGTGCCCCTCCTATCTGCACCCCTCTCTCAGCATCCCAGATCCTCACTGTGTTGTCATGGGACCTTGACACTATTCTCTTGCCATCAGGGGAGAATCCAACTGACAAGACCCAATCAGTGTGCCCCTCAAGTGCCCCTCCTATCTGCACCCCTCTCTCAGCATCCCAGATCCTCACTGTCTTGTCATATGACCCTGACACTATCCTCTTGCCATCAGGGGAGAATTCAACTGACCTGACCCCACTGGTGTGCCCCTCAAGTGCCCCTCCTATCTGCACCCCTCTCTCAGCATCCCAGATCCTCACTGTCTTGTCAGAGGACCCTGACACTATCCTCTTGCCATCAGGGGAGAATCCAACTGAGAAGACCCAATCAGTGTGCCCCTCAAGTGCCCCTCCTATCTGTACCCCTCTCTCAGCATCCCAGATCCTCACTGTCTTGTCATATGACCCTGACACTATCCTCTTGCCATCAGGGGAGAATCCAACTGACCTGACCCCACTGGTGTGCCCCTCAAGTGCCCCTCCTATCTGCATCTCTTTCTCAGCATCCCAGATCCTCACTGTGTTATCATCTGACCCTGACACTATCCTCTTGCCATCAGGAGAGAATCCAACTGACAAGACCCAATCAGTGTGCCCCTCAAGTGCCCCTCCTATCTGTACCCCTCTCTCAGCATCCCAGATCCTCACTGTGTTGTCATATGACCCTGACACTATCCTCTTGCCATCAGGGGAGAATCCAACTGACAAGACCCCACCAGTGTGCCCCTCAAGTGCCCCTCCTATCTGCACCCCTCTCTCAGCATCCCAGATCCTCACTGTGTTGTCATCTGACCCTGACACTATCCTCTTGCCATCAGGGGAGAATCCAACTGACAAGACCCCACTGGTGTGCCCCTCAAGTGCCCCTCCTATCTGCACCCCTCTCTCAGCATCCCAGATCCTCACTGTCTTGTCATCTGACCCTGACACTATCCTCTTGCCATCAGGGGAGAATCCAACTGACAAGACCCAATCAGTGTGCCCCTCAAGTGCCCCTCCTATCTGCACCCCTCTCTCAGCATCCCAGATCCTCACTGTCTTGTCATATGACCCTGACACTATCCTCTTGCCATCAGGGGAGAATCCAACTGACAAGACCCAATCAGTGTGCCCCTCAAGTGCCCCTCCTATCTGCATCCCTCTCTCAGCATCCCAGATCCTCACTGTCTTGTCATCTGACCCTGACACTATCCTCTTGCCATCAGGGGAGAATCCAACTGACCTGACTCCACTAGTATGCCCATTCAACACAAGCTGAGCAGCTGGCCATTCCATAAGCCCTCCCACAGAAGCTCCAGCAAGGCAAGGGAATTTTGGCATAAGCATCCTTGCAAGCACTGTATTTCTTGGTGTAAATGCCAGTGCAGAAATGTAAAGGTGTGGTGTGGTGTGTGAGATTATGCTACCAAAGTTCTCCAGAAATTTAATCCCATCTTGTGCAAATGCCAAGATATTATCAAAACCACTCTGGTCCTTGGACTTCATATTAGACAAGATAAACCATCACTGTGTTCACCCACCTGTAGCCATTTTATAGTGGAGGACAGAGAACTTGTAGCATGTCCGAGTCCACCGAGAAGGCTCAGTGTCTCAAACCAGAAGAGAAGCTTTTCACATCCAATGATACCCTCCACCATTGTTGCAAGCATTAAGTCAAACTCAGTTCTTCGCAGATGATAGGCCCAGTATTGACACGAGTAAGACAGATTGGGTAAGATGCTCTTGTCGACTCTCTCCTGTAAATCAACAACCTCAGAGTTGCTGCAATAGGAACTCTCCAATCTACAGATGTTGAATTTGAGGTCACTGCAAAGAGTGTGCAATGATGAGTAGGCAAGGAACCTGTGCATGCTAGACTTTCCAACGAAGTACACCCCGCTCCGTTTCTCATCAGTGAGGAAGTCGTAGAATGATGCATGCAGAGGTCGGACGACGGAGCACCTGTCCGCAATCCCACTTAACAGTGGTGCCATGAATTCTAGAATGACAATGATATCGAAATGGTCTGCCTCTGGGGGAAAGTGACTTCGCATCACATTTAAGGTATCCAACTGCAGAGGTTCAGACGTCGACATGATTTGTTGCATCACGGAGCAAAATCGCCTGAGCGTAGCCTCATCCTGAGGCCCGGGCATGGTGTCCTGCAAGATTGTTTTGTACATGACATCCAACAAGGTTCCCCCAGCAGTGGAATGAGGTGACATGACCTCGTTGTAGCGCTCCATTATCGTCCGACCTGGTCTATTGGGTTTGATGAACTTGCAGGCTAGACGAGCCCACTCAAATAGACCGTCCGATTTCCGAGCAATGCTCTGGACTTCTGCAGTTCCCATCTCTGGATGATGGCGAAGCTCGTCTGTAACATAAAGTCGGATGTCGCACTCGGCAGATTGCGCAGATATGTTATCCAATGAGACGGGCTTCACGTGCGCAGCGTTACTCAGGAAACGTTCGATGTCGGGCAGTAGCCTGGAAGTCAGAAGGATGCGAAAGTTTGAGGGAAGGTGAGCGGCTTCCGCCGATGTGAGTAGAGATAGGATGTGCTCCCTCGAGGCGTCCGGCCCACTTTCATCCAGGGCATCTATCACCACCACCACGTTCCCAACGATCATCCCGTCGACCTTGGACAACGGCTCTAAAATGAGTCGCTGCCACTGTTGCGTCACGTCAGGGGTAGTTTTCAGTGAGCGCTTGTGTGCGACGATGTCCGATAATGCACGCCGAAAGGCTGGATCTCGGTCAGCCAGATCACAAGCGATTGTCGTCAGAATCTTCTCCTCGCGACGTTCCATCTGCCGGTCACGAGCAAAGCAAAAGCAAGACCCAAGGCCTCCCACGTCCTCGACCCACGACGCAATTGTATGCGCAATGGCCGATTTTCCCCTTCCGGCCTGGCCGTGAAGCCAAAAGATACGCGGAGCATCGACGTCGGGATCGTGAATCCAGTTCATGATCTCACGCAAAATCTCCGTCCTTGTACCTTCGAGGCATTTCTTCGTCAGGTTGACACCCGCGCCATCTGCGTAGGCCATGCCCTCGAGATTCAGATCTTCAGTTATGCCGTATATGTTAACGTGAATGTCCCGAACAGCACGATCGCGGTATTGTTGCATCAAGCCGTCTAGGGTCTTCACGTAGGCATCGATGACGGCCTGCGTCTCGGTGAAGACATTCTTTCCTATCCGCTTCCCTGCGAATATATTGTGTTAAAGATATAGCAGCCAAGTTTAGGGCATACATGACCTACAGAAGCTTCTCGTTGCGGAGTAGTTTTTGATGAAGTGTGCAGACTCGCTTATCGCTCGTGCGATCTTTGCGAGGGCATCTCTGATGTCGTCAATATTGTTTATGCGTTCATCTTCCGCAAGAAATTCGTATGTGCATTGCACCTTATCAAGGAGAGCGGATACTGCATTGTCTATATTCGCTTGATTGATAACCAGCTATGACCAACCCCATGAGATAAGAACTCAGTGTAGTAAGCAGAAATGAACCTGAGAAGCAGCGGTTAAGATGCCTAACGCAGCCTGTGCGTAGGGGTGGACCTGGTGCACGCATGCAATCATTGTGCGGATACAAAACATGAAAACTTACATTAGAAAGAGTGGAAACCACTTGATTGAAAACTTTGAAAGGTTTGAGGTACGTATCACTCAAATTTTGAATCCCGGAGGATGTAGTATTGGCGTTATCGACGGCATCTACAGCACCTTGCGCGACACGCGGGATGACATGAATGCGGCTGAATTCCTTTGCTGCAACATTGACATCCTGACCAGCCGATGCTAGCGTGGGGTCTGGGTCTGGTTTAGCGATTGACTTCTCGGCCTGTTCAACAGAACCACTCAATCATCGGGTAGCTGGACATCACAGATCACGTACCTCCTTTGTTGGAACTGCGGGGAGTGGCTTTTCTTGTTCATGCGCCCCGCCACTCGTACATACTTCCACAGCCTGTTCAATGGATCATCCATCATCGTGATTTTCTTTTGTTTGGTAGATCACATACATTCTGATGTGGAGCTCGCTGATCCTGTTCCTGATGCTCCAGAGGTCCCCGACTTGTCGATATGTCACCGATTTTCGTCGCGGTATTGGCCGAAGAACTTTGGTTCGATCGTTTGAAGAAGCGCTTCATTCTGGCTAACTTGCTCTGAGAATCCATGCTCGCTGTGTCGGACATCCCAGCGAAATGCCCTGCGCGAGCCTCAGACATTCCTGGCGACTGATTTTTTTTTTTGGGGGGGGGGGGGGGGGGCAGATCAATCAAGTACATCTCGGCAAAGGGATGGTTACCCACCGAAGCAAGGCCGCTTGTTGAGTTAGACGGCTTCACCAGTCCCAAAAGACGACGTTTCCTTGACTGCGTTCTAGCCATTGAGAGATTGGTACACGACGGGTTTGAACTTTGGTTTGAGGTTGAGGGTGCAAACGAAAAAGTGATGTTCGAAATTAGACGCCATCAACACGTTGCAGTTGGCACATGGACCAGTACTGTAGTGCACATTTCCCTGTGTTTTCTGCTGGCCATCTCCGCCGATTCCATTCTCCTCATTCCCACTCGTCCTTGCTGATATCCCTTGCCAGATGCTACAATGCAGTTCAGTCAGGCAGACCTTCCATCGGCTGTATCACTGCCGTTCCCGTCCCCGTACACGTCGTCTTTGGACCTGGTGATACACAAACGGGTGTCTTGTACAGACATAAGGCGTTCCAACGGTGGTGCCTGTGGACTGTGGAGGCGCGTCCCAGTTCAATCCGGAGAACTACGACATACTATGTCCCGTAAGTGTAGGAGACGTCGGTTTGGTGTATCGACACGCTATTTTATGATCTACAGCACGTAGGGCAGATGTCTGCAGGTTCCCGCGCGTACAGGCTAACTGAATCATGGACTGCTTGACATACAGAAGATAGTACGAGGAAGATGAAACAGTCGGTTTTCGTCCTACCTGGCCCCAACGTACGCAGTAAACGAATACCTACCGACTTGAACACCGTAAGGATGTCTTTCTTCATCATTTGAATCTATTTCCTCCACAAACCTTCCGATCTCGATCGTATCTTCGGCTCTTAGACCCGCAGCGATAAAATTTCCAGCCCCAATCGCAAATCCTTCACTTGGATCAACGAGGATTGCCCCTAGTCGTGTTATGCGAACACAGGCTGCTCTAAACAATGCAGGGTTTGAAGTCCGCCTCCCCCCCCTCCCCCCTGGGGATTGTAAGAATGGTGCTGCTGATCCGCACGGCCTATCGTGCTTTGAAAGTCGGTGATATTGTCCAACGGTAAGTCATCTAAACACGACGATGAAGCAATATGATTGACACAAGTACGGACAATAAAATTTTCCTAACGCATATTCTTTGAACGATCGACTCGATGATCGCAAATTGCTCGGCGGACCGGGATGCACGATTATGAAGACCCCCATATGCAGCCGAAGGTGACCAATGATGTGGGTCGTTTGGTGAAAGAAGTGTGTTATGAGGACAGCCGATGGTTCACACCTTTTAAAATTCTGCGAAGTTTATACGCGCTGCTGAAAGCACCGGCAGTTCTCAAAAGCTGTCAGCGTGCTCACGATCGCCTTTGGGCCACCGGTTTCCGGTGACTTGTCCAGGAGAATCGTCGAAGCACGTAGACCCATTTATCATTAGCGGACGTATGTATTTAAGTACAGAAACGACGGTGCGGTTCCGATTTCCTTAACCCGTGAGGGCATACACAGGGTCGTGTGGTTGGAGAGAAGAAAATATGAGAAATGACAAGGGCTGCGACCGTAGTACTGTAACGGGACTACAATTCATAGATAACACAACGACGATAACCTTTTGCTGATGACAATCATGTGCGCCTTGTTTCCAGTTGCACTGAGAGGTAAGGCATGCATCAGAGATTCATTAAGAACTGTCACGTTGTGTGGTTGAGTCGGCAGCAAGGGCACATCGAATGTGTAATAATGGAGGAAATGCAAAAACGTTATCACCAAAATAGCCGAGTAGAAGATACAGAGGGATTAAATATCAGCGTCCAAGTCGGGACACGGTGGGTTGTTAGATGCGGCGACGGCGATGGCAGCAAATGTGATGGAAGTCTGATTCTGCGACCTGTTAGATCCGCTGGCCATGCTGTCGAGGGACGCGGTGGTGGATGAACCGATTGCACGCGTGTCCCGCGTTGGACGGTGTGGAGTCGAGTGGGACAAAGGAAGTCCCGAGTGACATTGGAATGGATCCGGAGTAAGGAAGGTGAATGAGATAAGAGTAGGCTGGAAGGTAGGTGGATCTGAGGATATACATGCACGCTGTTATTTCCATCAGCGGATTGTGTGATTAGGTAAAACAACGTCATACCGATGAAGAATACATGGTTGATGCATGATGAGTCTGAGGTGATACACCAGCCAGTACAGTGTCTTCTGCTGTCTCTCGAGGTTGGGCATCTGTAAGAATGTCCTGTAGATGATCTGGAGCACATTCGGAGGCAGACCGTAGATGCAGTTCTACCTGCTTGCCCCAGTTGGAAACGGAGGCGGCGCTGACGAGGGGGATGCGTAGTAGGGCGGTTGTGAGACGGCTCGTCGCTGGCGGATCAAATTTGGAGATACGAGGTGAGGTTCACTGGTCTGTGTAGCCTTTGTGCTGCTATTGGCTTTAACGACCAAGAAACCAGATGGGCCCACTCAAGTGGACCATCCAATTTCTCTGGACTGCTCCGTGTTATCCAATGCCAGACACAGGCTTCACGTGCACAGCGTTACCCCGCTCGATGTTAGGCAGTGGTCTGAGGATGCGAACGTTTGAGGGAAGACGAGCCACCAATCTGAGTAGAGGCTTGAGGTGCCTGGCCCACTTTCGTCTAGGGTTATATACTACCAAAACTTGGTTGATGCCCGGTTAGGAAACGGGGAGGGCTTTTCTCGTCGTTGGCGGATCAATCCAAGAAGTGCATAGTTCATCACGTGCGCACACTCCTTTTCCTCTCGTTACCATTTCGAAAGCGTTCCGTTTCGTCTTCTGTCCAGAAGATTGTACGGGCAAAACGTATGAGAGGGAATGACGTCTGTCTAAAGTTACAAGGCATAGCCGTCGAGCCAGACTGAACCGTAGTCGCCTGACACCCACCAACGGTCCCTCAAAGTCATGCGTCCATTCAGACATCGAGGACGGCGGCGTTGATGCACTCGACCTACTCAACTCCCCAGATGTGTCCTATTCCATACGCAGGCTTGTACGAGGTCTTGCCAGCCCAAGAGAAAGCAGCAGATTGGGCTTCAGCGTGCCATTGACAGAGGTACGTGTCCCCCATCCGTCTATGTGGCGGGGTCTGGTACATACCTCCCCGAACTACAGCTTCTCTCGAAAATAAACACCGTTACATGTACACAAATCATCACTCTGATAAGTGATTCGACAAAAAAGCAAGGCTCGATGTCGGGTCAAGAAGAACGCGACATTCTCTTCGCCCGTCTATTTGGACTCACAGCCGTCATTCGTTCAGGCCTCCTCGTTCACCAGACGCCTTTTCCCAGTTCAGGCTCGTCCAATACTCAGGTGTCGAGCGTAGAGAGATACGAAGAGGTGTTGAAAAAGTTAGTCGAGATTGGGGAGGCGAAGTCGTGGTTGAGAGAGCGCGCGTGGTGGATGGTTGGGTTGGCCATGGATGCAGTGCAAGAGTCGTCCGTACCTTGGAAAGTGAAGGCACTGGATACAACTGTCGACTATCTTTTTTCGAAAGAAAAAGAATCGTTTTGGTCTCCGGAAAGGGTTGCAATGACGTTGAGGCTGCAGCCACTTTTACCAAACCGCGATTGGGATAGCGCGCTGGCACCCGTGTTCAAGGGCCCCAACATCCTATCTGTCGGGAACCTCGCTTCGTTAGGGCGGGTTGGGCATCGATCCTTGATTCCTGCGCTGTCGACACTCACGATGTCGATGCCATTATAGGAGTCTGCTTTAGATGAAGAAGAGGCCTCGAACCCTGGGTCAGGCTCATGGAAGCCCCAAATCCATTTTGTCTGGGATATGCTATTTAACCGTCTCCTTCCAGCCTCCGATTCAAAACAACCCTCACAAGCAGGATCTTTCGGAGAATTCTTCCGTATAGTCGTTGACGGTGATCAATGCATCCTTCACCGTTGTTGTTATCTGGCACGCATATTAGAGTCCCTATGCTCCTCCACGTCGTCAGCTGAGCGGAAATGCTGGGGTTTTCAAGTCTTCAAAAAAGCATTGACCCGTGTCAGCGCTGACCAGCTGCCTATGCTCTTCACCAAAAACCTTATGCGGTCATGGATAAACCACTTGTCTAAAAGCGACCGCTATCTGCACAAAATCTCGCTGGACGTGGTACGTCGCTTAGATCCTCGTCGTCCTCTCTCTTTACCGTTGTGAACCCTCGCAGGCAAAACACATTCAGTCGTTCGTCCAAGAAAATCCTACATTGGGATTCCCCTTGATCCTACAACTCACAGGCATCAATGGTAGCCGAGAGTTTGACAAATTGACGCGGACCAAGACAGTAGAGTCCATTCTGTCGGTCATGGACAGCGAGGGCATCAAAAACTACATCCTTTCTTTGCTAGACCAAGTCAATTCGAAGGACGCTGATGAGTATGTTTCCTTTTTTCATGTGCCTCAATCATGATGAATACTCATGATCATCTGAGGGATGTTACGGTACTGAATTCTCGGCGAACGTGGATCGCAGATCAATTCGCAGCACTGATTCGTAACGGGTCCGTGCCAAAAAGTGATGAATGGATCCAAGTTGTTCTAGACTGGTACGCTATGGACGGACTCTATTCAATTCGCAGGAAGTTCGGGTCTAGCTCGATACACGCGGTTCGTATCCGTGTAGTTCGGATGGGCCGTAGTTCTCATCCTCAGACCCAGCTTCGTGCACTTCCGTCTCCACCTTTCACAGAACAGTTCCAAGCCCACTGTCGTACAAGGTTATTCAGTAGCCTCGCAGACCTCACAAGCCAAACTACAGTCGTGAAGAAGGGTATGACCAATTTTCACCTTCGGAACGGCTGTTGACTCGACGACTTGCCCAGATGATAAAACACACAAAGAGACGGCCATTGCAACTGATGGGGAATTCTGGATATCGAAAGTGCTCACGACGCTGGCGCGATTAGACAAAGATACCAAACATGTCAGTCCACTAGCGCCTGTCGGTGAGGAGACACAAGCGCTGTTGGGCAGGGTCCAGAAGATCCATGAGAAGTTGGACAAGGTGAGGCTTATTCTACGGGTATATACTCGGTGGTTGTTCAACTGACCGTGTGCAAGGTGTCCGCCGAGAAGAAGGATGTTGCGAAGGGCTTCGAACTCGTCCTTTCGTCACTCGTCCTCCAATGTCGTTGTGGAGAAGAAGACAGTGTTGGGAATATCGAGGTGAACTCCTTGCCTACGTTATCGCATGCGTTACCCTAAAGTTGTCATCGATTTTCCAGGCCTGCCTCGGGAATGTTCGCAGTAAAAAATCATTCAAGAAGAAGAACCAACAAAACGCATTACTGGTGGATGACGAGTCAGAGCCGATTGATATTCTGGTGGACCTGCTCATTGGATACCTGGAAAATGCTAGTGCATACACGCTCAGTGGCCAACGACGCTTTCTCTCGTGTCACTGGTGCAGTTCAGGAGAGCACAATAGATTTCATTCTTACAGTAAGCGATTTATTGTCTTTTCCTGTCTTGTACGGTTCTAACAACAAGATTTTACATCTCAGCAACTTGAACGACGGGGACCGGCAGAGCTGGTCAAGGCCCAGGCGGAAGAGATGGATCCTAGCAGCGGGGAAGAAGACGAGAGCTCTTCGGAAGCATCGGACGATGACGAAGATCTGTCTGAAGAGTGTGACGGTGAACGCTCAGGAGGTGCGGAAGAAACTTGGTGACTTGCTCAAGGCCGGCGGCATGGACAACCTCGAAGGCGAGGAGTATGAAGAATCTGAAGAACTCATGCACGACGAAGAGATGATGGCGATAGATGAGCACCTTGCTGAGATCTTCCGTTCTCGGAAGGACGAGCAGAGATCTAAGAAAGGTGGGTGGTAATGCTCGCTGAACGTCTATCACGCTGAAGTGCGCGCAGGTGTGGATGCTCAACGAGAAGCAACGCACTTCAAGAACAGGGTTCTTGATCTTGTCGATACATTCGTCAAGAGAGAGCCTCAAAGTCCGCTCAACATTCGACTCATACTTCCTCTGATTGACCTGGTAACGAAGAGCGGGATGGATGAGAGACAGCTCTCCGATAAGACAAAAGGCATCCTCAAGAACCGTCTTACCAAGTCCAAGGACATTCCAACTAATGCCGCGCACGATGAAGTCGAAACCATCCTTCGTGAGGTTCACCAACGAGTTCGGAAGGTGCATTCCGCGGACAACCTCTCAGTCCTAAGCCAAAGTAGTCTTTACTTGTGCCGGATACTGGTACAGCTAAACGAAGATGACGGCGTGATCCGCATATATCAGGAATCTTTGGACGACTACATTTCTCGAAAGGCATCTCAAGCGAACATCAACTTCTTCCAGGACTTCGTGCGCCGCTTCCCAGTGCTAGGATCAAAATTCCGTGAACCCGTCTTAGCTGCATCCTCCAACGCTGTCAATTCTTATAGGAGATGCCAGGCTTTCCAACTCCTGGGCGTAATTTTGGGGCAGCATGACAAGGTGTGTGTATATGCCTTCCTAGAGGTACTTGATTTGATTGGCGTTGCTGACTAGAAGAAGGATGACCAGGCGATCACGCCGTCGTTCCAGAAGAGCCTACAGAAAACCGTGCTGGATCTTGCAAATGGAGCTGTCGAGGATCAAAATACCTTGAGTGCCAGTCAGCTGAAGGACCTGTTGAAAGCCGCCCTGCTCTGTATCCGTCAAGTGCAGCAGTCAAATTCGCCGCCTCGGAAAGCAGGAATCTGGGACCCCGCCGCATGGAATGCGCTATATGAGAAACTTGCTGCCTGCGATCGTTTCAAATCGTCGTCGCCTCTCCTAAACATGTGTCGTCAAGTGGAATCAGTTGCTTCTCAGTTGAAACCGGCCACTAGGGACGGCGATAGAGGAAAACGCAAGGCGGATGAAGTGGTAGACATTACGGATTCCTCCAAAAAATCGGGTCGGAAAAAGCAAAAGAAAGCTAAATCATAGCAACACTACGCTTCTATTGTAGATCGATGCAGGTACATTTTGTGAACGGAGTTCCGATAACGGATGGGCTGCGTCTGGTGTAATCTCCAGATACTCCTTGATAAGACTGAGACAAGCGCGCATTCTGAAGTAACATCAACATCAATGAGAGACGAAATGACACAAAATATTGGTCCCACTAACCGGATTAGCTTGTTGTGGGTCTCCACGGACCGTCGGCAACCCTCAAAGCATTCAGTAGTAACAGTTAGGCCTGCTAGCCGTGCACATTCCACTCCGAATGATTCTTTAGCAAAGCCCCTATTTAAGCGATATAAAAACGTCTCGCCTCCCGTCTATGCGGGTCTCTGTCGTATAACTCATGTGTACATTTCTGACATCCTTCGGAAACCGTCGTTCTGTGTCAGTGGCGATGAGGGGATAATGAGTGACGAATAGAGTCTTGCACTTTACATCCTGCATTAGATGGTGGAGGACTGCGTTCGCAATTGCCATCTGGGAACTGGTGCGAATTCAAATGCGATGAGGAAAAGAAACCTAAATACTCACCCCATCCGCCGTGGAAGTACCTCTACCGAGCTCATCAAGAATCACGAGATTCTTGAGAGTAGCCATGGTGAGGATCCCACTGGTTTCTTCCATTTCAACCATGAATGTTGACCGCCCGTGCGCCAGCCCGTCCGATGCTGCAAAAACTGTAAGTTCAGGTTCAAGATCAGCCAACATGCCCCTTACCTCCCATCCTCGCGACGATAGCCGTCGCACATCCCAATCCTAGCAGCCTTTGCAGGAACATACGATCCACCTTGTGCCATGATGGCAATAAGAGCAACCGGCCAAACGGCCAAACTTTTGCCACCCATGTTAGGACCTGCTATGATTGCACTTCTTGGAGAATCCCCGCCAAGGCAAATCGTGTTGGGAACGAACGGATCTGGTCTGGGAGGCAGCCATCCGCAATATCGAGAACCTCGCCTTCAGTAAACTTGGGCTGCACATAACCGTCTTGAAGCGCGACCTGTGCCAAACTGCAAAGGCAATCGGCGATTGCCAACTCACTCACAGCGTCACATAAGACGGGGTAATATGATTGGATGATATCAGCCAGGAATGACTTGTACGCCTTATTGGCTTCAGTGGTAAGCGATTCTTGGTATCGTGCTCATTCCTGCAGTAGCTCCTTGACTTCCAGAGTATAATAACGTCACAGATATTTCGTACTGGGTAACCATCGATTGGCAAATCATAGCAATACAAAATTGGAGCGTACCTTGACACCAGTTCCCGGCTAACAGGAACCTTGCGATTGTCGGCTTTGTATATTTTCTATGAGATACTAACAGGAGTTAGCGAATTTAAAAGCCGCACAAAAAAAGTAGCCTACCTCAAATCCAAGGACTGCAGCCCATTGTAGCGAGGGCATTCTAAGAATTTTGCGGACTTAAGGTGTTGGTATGGAATGAGCAGCTCTAATGACAAAGGCTAACTTACTTCTCTTTAACTCTTCCGATAGCTCAGACTCAATCATAGCGATACAAAATTGGAGCGTACCTTGACACCAGTTCTCAGCTAATGGGAACCTCGTGATTGTCGGCCTTCTTTACTTCTACAAGATACTAACAGGTGTCAGCGCATTTGAAAGCCGCAAAAGAAAGTAGGCGTTTCCACTCCGCCGCTCGTGTTGTCTCGGGGGGCGAAATTTTTCGATGTTTCAACGGGAGGAGGAACAGGGACATGGTCCAGTTCTGTGGTAGACGGTTTGCTTCTAGGCTGTGCTGTCTGCGGCTTCTCCAACGGCTAGTAGACTGTGGCGTACTGGTATCTTTCATATCGCCATTCTCTTTTCCATACCGTGGCTCCAGTTCATAGTATTCATCTGTGGCCGTGCGTTGGCGGGAGTCCTGACGATAACCCATCCTCTTGAGTGCACTCTCCGCCCACTCTTCTGCGGCCCCTCTCATACCCTCAAGCACTCTATCGGTTTCTCTCAGACTTCCCGCACGTTTATACACTGCAATCATGACATCGAAGGCGAGCCCGTGGTTAACCGATGTAGCCAACAAGATCAACGTCAGTCATTGAGCAGCTGCGAGAGGAACATCAGGTGGATGTGGGGTAAGTAAAGTCTCGGCAGGCCCGCCATGTCTGTGGCTATGCAGTGGTGGTGTAGCATTGACGGGTGGTGCCTGGACAGCTAGGTGTAGGGTCGGTGTGAAAGTGAAAGCTGACGTAGGGAATGAGTATGCAAGTGCAGTGTTGATGTTGGAAAGGGTTGGTGCATACTCCGAATGACTTTGGTGTTCTGGTCACGCGAAAAAGGGAGAACTATATCGTGAGTTTGGCCACATGGATAAGCGGGCGGACGCGCTTCGGCTAAGGGATGTGAGGTGAGTGGGAAGGGGTCGACATGCGTGGATGCTACTTACGGGTCGGGAAGGCCTGTGCGACGTGGAGGCTGAAAAGGCGGTCAACACTTGGCACTTGTTCAAGCCTAGAACCATTGAGGGCCTGGGGGCTCATACGTGCAATAAAGGAAGCCTGCATCCCTGCAGTTGGAGACGGCGTGGAGGAATAACCTTGATTTCTGCAGCTGGTTTGGGTTCCGGACCTGGGCAGTACTTTGTACTGACGGGTGTAGTGCACGCTAGGCTCGGACGTGAGGACCGTCGTGAGGGTGATGTTCACTCTGGTCATGTTTGCTCCGATTGTTGTCTACTTCGTGCCTTCCATCAACATTGTTTTGATCCGCAGAGCGGTCACCAACAGGGTGTCCTTCAACCACCCTGGCGCGCTCGCAACCGGCTGGCCAATTTTCTGCACTTGGCTGAAAGGGTGATGTTGTGCAACCATGTGAGAGGCGCGACCCGTATGAGCAGGCTTTTTCCCTCTAGTCATACAGGTGGCCATGTCTCGCCGTCACCACTCTGCTCATTCCCGTTGTTCCGGCCACTGTTGGGATACTGTTTTGGTGTGCGGTCTCTCTGATCGACCAAACATGACCTGCCAATGGTGTCCACAATTCGTGGAAGAGCACGTATAGGAGTTTGGTCTGGCCGAGTTATGGGGGTCCACCACGATGGTTTGCGGAGTCGGTGGTGTAGAAGCGAAGGGGCTGGAGAGCTCGCAATGTCGTTTTGCAGAGGATGGTGCGCTGGAGCACTGGGAAGTTCCCTCTGAGTTAGCTCCTCAGAGAGTGAGGTTTGGACCGCGGGGATGGTGGGAGAACCTGTCTTTGCCTTTGCAGTACATCGCTTTTCGTCAAGTGGTGGGGTCTCTGATGGGCCCTTGTCATTCTTATTTCCATTTGTCATGATACGAGGTCGCAGAGATGGAACGGCCTCACGTTGTGGAGAGACTGGACCGACTGCGGGTGGGGCTCCCGAGGACTGTACTTAGAGCTTAATATTATGAATTTGACGATAGATGAACACATTACCTCGCCTGTGATGCTTCTATTCGCGAATCAGAGCGCTTGATTGGGGATGCGGGGCCACGTCCACTGGTCTCTGTAGCCTTTGTGCCGTGATTGGCTTTGCTTACCCTTGGTCGTTTGGCCAGGGACTGCTGCATGTCGGGGGTTGTATCTCGAACTACCCATTTACAGGGAATTTCTGAGGCTCGCGACGTGTTAACAACTCGGGGTGGCTTTACCCGCTTTGTTGCCAGACGTTCACCGTCAGCATCAGCGGAATGGATCCCACGTCTCTGTTGGTACCTCAATATCTTTGGATCAAAGTAGATTGACAGACTGCACGCTCATGATACAGACGTCTGAGACTGGGTCCCGAGTGTTGGAAGTTCCATGCTGCGTCGCGTCACCTGCGCATTGGATCGTTAATGACTTAATAATGACACTCATTACAGGTGAGACGCTCCCTCCAGTCACACCAGTATACACAGAACTGGTAATGTAAGCAAACTTGCAAGGTAAATCACAGAACGCTGCATCGTTGGCAGTCTATACGAATCAATGGGATTACCAGTTGGGGAGGTCAAGATGTCTAAAGATACCGTCTTGATAATTATTCAAACAATTATAAGCGGTGGACAACTTACCGTTCCGAATTGCTCAGCACGTTTCTGTTGCTGCTCGAGTTCTTCTGCGTTGAGGATGGGCATCTCTCAGGGCTCATCTTATATTCTTGTCTTATATATTAGCGGGCGTGGCCCGTGAGAACCCCCCTAGGCGCGCGCCTCCACTCGGTCCCTTGCCTTTGTGGGTCGTCGCAACTCGGGTCTGGCCACGAGAATTACCTTTTGGACGCACGAAAAACCATGTGGTTTTCGATCTTAGGCGCGCGCCTCCCCTTGGTCCCTTGCCTTCGTGGGACGTCGCAACTCGGATCTGGCCACGAGAATTGCCTTTTGGGCGCACGAAAACCATGTGGTTTTCCATCTCAGTTCGAGCCACCCAACCTTAACCTTAAACTTATCTTATTAGATATTGTCTGCATTCATGCGAGCACTTGCCACCCATATCTGCTGGATCTGAGCCTGTTTTTGAGTGATCGGGATGCCTGGTGAGTTCCCAATGATGCTTGCAAGCTGAACATGGCCTGATCAGTCCAGTCTTGAAGGGTTTGAGCCTGTCCCTGGCATGATTTCGCAAGATAACTACAAATTCAGCTGCTTTTTCAATGGGTGAGTCTGCTGCAGACAAACACAGATGAATTAGACTGCTTCTAGCTTTCCTGATGTACTGACAGTCCCAAACCTGGGACACCCAACATTTTCCCTCTGAGATAAGCCATTCCAATGTATGAAACCCCATGTTTATGATTCATATGTTTGACCGATACATATATATATTGGTCTCAAATGTAGTAATCAATAAGTTGGGAGTCACTGTACAATGGGGGATGCACCTGTCACATGTGGCATGCTGTAGTGGCTGCACAGCCAAAACCAGTTTTGTTGATGGAGGGCAATAAGGAATGCAAGAAATTGATCTGGATGGTGGGGACTTGGAATGCCCCTGGTGTGGGCTGAGTAGATCATCAGACATTTATGATTTCAAGTCTCTCAGCATTCTGAATTCATTTTATAATACAAATTTATGAGGGTCACAATGAAGCTAAACAACTGGCTTAAAACATTCATGCCACTGGTTCCCATGAACCATCTGGGCCATATCCAGTTCCACACACCTACCTTTGGGAATGACCATTGTGGTCCACATAGAATAGAATGGCTGCCAGAATGATGGAGGTATCCAGAGCAACAATCTCCCCTTTGGACCTCTGATCCAGCCATCATTAAAAAGCTTGACTTGTTGATGCCACAAATCATCCTGCTGGATGCCATCAAGGAGTTGTTGACTGTCATGCAGTGCCTGTGAAGGGACTGATGAAAAACAGACTGAGAAGACTTTGGTAAATCCAGGTTAGTTCAGTGAAGCCAGAAAACATGACCAGTGGGCAAGACTCACCTATCTGCACCCCTCTCTCAGCATCCCAGATCCTCACTGTCTTGTCAAAGGACCCTGACACTATCCTCTTACCATCAGGGGAGAATCCAACTGACCTGACCAAATCAGTGTGCCCCTCAAGTGCCCCTCCTATCTGCACCCCTCTCTCAGCATCCCAGATCCTCACTGTCTTGTCAGAGACCAAACCAGTGTGCCCCTCAAGTGCCCCTCCTATCTGCACCCCTCTCTCAGCATCCCAGATCCTCACTGTCTTGTCAGAGGACCCTGACACTATCCTCTTGCCATCAGGGGAGAATCCAACTGACGAGACCCCACTGGTGTGCCCCTCAAGTGCCCCTCCTATCTGCACCCCTCTCTCAGCATCCCAGATCCTCACTGTCTGGTCCCAGGACCCTGACACTATCCTCTTGCCATCAGGGGAGAATCCAACTGACCAGACCCCACTAGTATGCCCATTCAACACAAGCTGAGCAGCTGGCCATTCCATAAGCCCTCCCACAGAAGCTCCAGCAAGGCAATGGAATTTTGGCATAAGCATCCTTGCAAGCACTGTATTTCTTGGTGTAAATGCCAGTGCAGAAATATAAAGGTGTGGTGTGCTGTGTGAGATTATGCTACCAAAGTTCTCCAGAAATTTAATCCCATCTTGTGCAAATGCCAAGATATTATCAAAACCACTCTGGTCCTTGCACTTCATATTAGACAAGATAAACCATCACTGTGTTCACCCACCTGTAGCCATTTTATAGTGGAGGACAGAGAACTTGTAGCATGTCCGAGTCCACCAAGAAGGCTCAGTGTCTCAAACCAGAAGAGAAGCTTTTCGCATCCAATGATACCCTCCACCATTGTTGCAAGCATTAAGTCAAACTTGGTTCTTCGCAGATGATAGGCCCAGTATTGACACGAGTAAGACAGATTGGGTAAGATGCTCTTGTCGACTCTCTCCTGTAAATCAACAACCTCAGAGTTGCTGCAATAGGAACTCTCCAATCTACAGATATTGAATTTGAGGTCACTGCAAAGAGTGTGCAATGATGAGTAGGCAAGGAGCCTGTGCATGCTAGACTTTCCAACGAAGTACACCCCGCTCCGTTTCTCATCAGTGAGGAAGTCGTAGAATGATGCATGCAGAGGTCGGACGACGGAGCACCTGTCCACAATCCCACTTAACAGTGGTGCCATGAATTCTAGAATGACAATGATATCGAAATGGTCTGCCTCTGGGGGAAAGTGACTGCGCATCACATTTAACGTATCCAACTGCAGAGGTTCAGACGTCGACATGATTTGTTGCATCACGGAGCAAAATCGCCTGAGCGTAGCCTCATCCTGAGGCCCGGGCATGGTATCCTGCAAGATTGTTTTGTACATGACATCCAACAAGGTTCCCCCAGCAGTGGAATGAGGTGACATGACCTCGTTGTAGCGCTCCATTATCGTCCGACCTGGTCTATTGGGTTTGATGAACTTGCAGGCTAGACGAGCCCACTCAAATAGACCGTCCGATTTCTGAGCAATCCTCTGGACTTCTGCAGTTCCCATCTCTGGATGATGGCGAAGCTCGTCTGTAACATAAAGTCGGATGTCGCACTCGGCTGATTGTGCGGATATGGCATCCAAGGAGACGGGCTTCACGTGCGCAGCGTTACTCAGGAAACGTTCGATGTCGGGCAGTGGTCTGGATGTCAGAAGGATACGAAAGTTTGAAGGAAGGTGGGCGGCCTCTGCCGATGTGAGTAGGGATAGGATGTGCTCCCTGGAGGTGTCAGGCCCACTTTCGTCCAGGGCATCTATCACCACCACCACGTTCCCAACGATCATCCCCTCGACCTTAGACAACGGCTCTAAAATGAGTCGCTGCCACTGTTGCGTCACGTCAGGTGTAGTTTTCAGCGAGCGCTTGTGTGCGACGATGTCCGATAGTGCACGCCGAAAGGCTGGATCTCTGTCAGCCAGATCACAAGCGATTGTCGTCAGAATCTTCTCCTCCCGACGTTCTGTCCGCCGGTCACGAGCAAAGCAAAAGCAAGACCCAAGGCCTCCCACGTCCTCAACCCACGATGCAATTGTATGGGCAATGGCTGATTTTCCCCTTCCGGCTTGGCCGTGAAGCCACAAGATACGCGGAGCGTCGACGTCGGGATCGTGAATCCAGTTCATGATCTCACGCAAAATCTCCGTCCTTGTACCTTCGAGGCATTTCTTCGTCAGGTTGACACCCGCGCCATCTGCGTAGGCCATGCCCTCGAGATTCAGATCTTCAGTTATGCCGTATATGTTAACGTGAATGTCCCGAACAGCACGATCGCGGTATTGTTGCATCAAGCCGTCTAGGGTCTTCACGTAGGCATCGATGACGGCCTGCGTCTCGGTGAAGACATTCTTTCCTATCCGCTTCCCTGCGAATATATTGTGTTAAAGATATAGCAGCCAAGTTTAGGGCATACATGACCTACAGAAGCTTCTCGTTGCGGAGTAGTTTTTGATGAAGTGTGCAGACTCGCTTATCGCTCGTGCGATCTTTGCGAGGGCATCTCTGATGTCGTCAATATTGTTTATGCGTTTATCTTCCGCAAGAAATTCGTATGTGCATTGCACCTTATCAAGGAGAGCGGATACTGCATTGTCTATATTCGCTTGATTGATAACCAGCTATGGCCAACCCCATGAGATAAGAACTCAGTGTAGTAAGCAGAAATGAACCTGAGAAGCAGCGGTTAAGATGCCTAACGCAGCCTGTGCGTAGGGGTGGACCTGGTGCACGCATGCAATCATTGTGCTGATACAAAACATGAAAACTTACATTAGAAAGAGTGGAAACCACTTGATTGAAAACTTTGAAAGGTTTAAGGTACGTATCACTCAAATTTTGAATCCCGGAGGATGTAGTATTGGCGATATCGACGGCATCTACAGCACCTTGTGCGACACGCGGGACAGCATGAATGCCGCCGAATTCCTTTGCTGCGACATCGACATCCTGACCAGCCGATGCTAGCGTGGGGTCTGGGTCTGGTTTAGCGATTGACTTTTCGGCCTGTTCAACGGAACCACTCGATCATCGGGTAGCTGGACATCACAGATCACATACCTCCTTGGTTGGAACCGCGGGGTGTGGTTTTTCTTGCTCATGCGCCCCGCCACTTGTACATACTTCGACAGTCTGTTCAATGGATCATCCATCATCGTGATTTTCTTTTGTTTGGTAGATCACATACATTCTGATGTGGAGCTCGCTGATCCTGTTCCTGATGCTCCAGAGGTCCCCGACTTGGCGATATGTCACCGATTTTCGTCGCGGTATTGGCCGAAGAACTTTGGTTCAATCGTTTGAAGAAGCGCTTCATTCTGGCCAACTTGCTCTGAGAATCCATGCTCGCTGTGTCGGACATCCCAGCGAAATGCCCTGCGCGAGCCTCAGACATTCCTGGCGACTGATTTTTTTGTTTTTTTTTTTTTGGGGGGGGGGGGGGCAGATCAATCAAGTACATCTCGGCAAAGGGATGGTTACCCACCGAAGCAAGGCCGCTTGTTGAGTTAGACGGCTTCACCAGTCCCAAAAGACGACGTTTCCTTGACTGCGTTCTAGCCATTGAGAGATTGGTACACGATGGGTTTGAACTTTGGTTTGAGGTTGAGGGTGCAAACGAAAAAGTGGTGTTCGAAATTAGACGCCATCAACACGTTGCAGTTGGTGCATGGACCAGTAGTGTAGTGCACATTTCCCTGTGTTTTCTGCTGGCCATCTCCACCGATTCCATTGTCCTCATTCCCACTCGTCCTTGCTGATATGCCTTGCCAGATGCTACAATGCAGTTCAGTCAGGCAGACCTTCCATCGGCTGTATCACTACCGTTCCCCTCCCCGTACACGTCGTCTTTGGACCTGGTGATACACAAACGGGTGTCTTGTACAGACATAAGGCGTTCCAATGGTGGTGCCTGTGGACTGTGGAGGCGCGTCCCAGTTCAATCCGGAGAACTACGACATACTATGTCCCGTAAGTGTAGGAGACGTCGGTTTGGTGTATCGACACGCTAATTTATGATCTACAGCACGTAGGGCAGATGTCTGCAGGTTCCCGCGCGTACAGGCTAACTGAATCATGGACTGCTTGACATACAGAAGATAGTACGAGGAAGATGAAACAGTCGGTTTTCGTCCTACCTGGCCCCAACGTATGCAGTAAACGAATACCTACCGACTTGAACACCGTAAGGATGTCTTTCTTCATCATTTGAATCCATTTCCTCCACAAACCTTCCGATCTCGATCGTATCTTCGGCTCTTAGACCCGCAGCGATAAATTCTCCAGCCCCAATCGCAAATCCTTCACTTGGATCAACGAGGATTGCCCCTAGTCGTGTTATGCGAACACAGGCTGCTCTAAACAATGCAGGGTTTGAAGTTCGCCTCCCCCCCCTCCCCCCTGGGGATTGTAAGAATGGTGCTGCTGATCCGCACGGCCTATCGTGCTTTGAAAGTCGGTGATATTGTCCAACGGTAAGTCATCTAAACACGACGATGAAGCAATATGATTGACACAAGTACGGACAATAAAATTTTCCTAACGCATATTCTTTGAACGATCGACTCGATGATCGCAAATTGCTCGGTGGACCGGGATGCACGATTATGAAGACCCCCATATGCAGCCGAAGGTCACCAATGATGTGGGTCGTTTGGTGAAAGAAGTGTGTTATGAGGACAGCCGATGGTTCACACCTTTTAAAATTCTGCGAAGTTTATACGCGCTGCCGAAAGCACCGGCAGTTCTCAAAAGCTGTCAGCGTGCTCACGATCGCCTTTGGGCCACCGGTTTCCGGTGACTTGTCCAGGAGAATCGTCGAAGCACGTAGACCCATTTATCATTAGCGGACGTATGTATTTAAGTACAGAAACGACGGTGCGGTTCCAATTTCCTTAACCCGTGAGGGCATACACAGGGTCGTGTGGTTGGAGAGAAGAAAATATAAGAAATGACAAGGGCTGCGACCGTAGTACTGTAACGGGACTACAATTCATAGATAACACAACGACGACAACCTTTTGCTGATGACAATCATGTGCGCCTTGTTTCCAGTTGCACTGAGAGGTAAGGCATGCATCAGAGATTCATTAAGAACTGTTACGTTGTGTGGTTGAGTCGGCAGCAAGGGCACATCGAATGTGTAATAATGGAGGAAATGCAAAAACGTTATCACCAAAATAGCCGAGTAGAAGATACAGAGGGATTAAATATCAGCGTCCAAGTCGGGACACGGTGGGTTGTTAGATGCGGCGACGGCGATGGCAGCAAATAGGATGGAAGTCCTGATTCTGCGACCTGTTAGATCCGCTGGCCATGCTGTCGAGGGACGCGGTGGTGGATGAACCGATTGCACTGGTGAAGTGACATGTACGAGGCCTTCGCCCATGCCATAGTGGCGGCAGAGGCTTTCGATATGGCTGCGAGGTTGCATGAGGTCGAATAAATCCTTGAAGAGTTTGCATCTACCAAGATAGAGCTCGGATGCGTCCGTGAAGATATCCAGCACGCGTGTCCCGCGTTGGACGGTGTGGAGTCGAGTGGGACAATTGAAGGAAGTCTCGGGTGACATTGGAATGGATCCGGAGTAAGGAAGGTGAATGAGATAAGAGTAGGCTGGAAGGTAGGTGGATCTGAGGATATACGTGCACGCTGTTATTTCCATCAGCGGATTGTGTGATTAGGTAAAACAACGTCATACCGATGAAGAATACATGGTTGATGCATGATGAGTCTGAGGTGATACACCAGCCAATACAGTGTCTTCTGCTGTCTCTCGAGGTTGGGCATCTGTAAGAATGTCCTGTAGATGGTCTGGAGCACATTCGGAGGCAGACCGTAGATGCAGTTCTACCTGCTTGCCCCAGTTGGAAACGGAGGCGGCGCTGACGAGGGGAATGCGTAGTAGGGCGGTTGTGAGACGGCTCGTCGCTGGCGGATCAAATTTGGAGATACGAGGTGAGGTTCACTGGTCTGTGTAGCCTTTGTGCTGCTATTGGCTTTAACGACCAAGAAACCAGATGGGCCCACTCAAGTGGACCATCCAATTTCTCTGGACTGCTCCGTGTTATCCAATGACACAGGCTTCACGTGCACAGCGTTACCCCCGCTCGATATTAGGCATTGGTCTGAGGATGCGAACGTTTGAGGGGAGACGAGCCGCCGATCTGAGTAAAGATAGGCCATCGCATGAACTGCCTGAGACTTGGTTGACGCCCGGTTAGGAAACGGGCAGGGCTTTTCTCGTCGTTGGCGGATCAATCCAAGAAGCGCACAGTTCGTCACGTGCGCACGAGGGAACGACGTCTGTCTAAAGTTACAAGGCATAGCCGTCGAGCCAGAGAACCATAGTCGCTTGTTACCGGCTCTGACACCCAACGAGTCATGCGTCCATTCAGACACCGAGGACGGCGGCGTTGATGCACTCGACCTACTCAACTCCCCAGATGTGTCCTATTCCATACGCAGGCTTGTACGAGGTCTTGCCAGCCCAAGAGAAAGCAGCAGATTGGGCTTCAGCGTGCCATTGACAGAGGTACGTGTCCCCCATCCGTCTATGTGGCGGGGTCTGGTACATACCTCCCCGAACTACAGCTTCTCTCGAAAATAAACACCGTTACATGTACACAAATCATCACTCTGATAAGTGATTCGACAAAAAAGCAAGGCTCGATGTCGGGTCAAGAAGAACGCGACATTCTCTTCGCCCGTCTATTTGGACTCACAGCCGTCATTCGTTCAGGCCTCCTCGTTCACCAGACGCCTTTTCCCAGTTCAGGCTCGTCCAATACTCAGGTGTCGAGCGTAGAGAGCTACGAAGAGGTGTTGAAAAAGTTAGTCGAGATTGGGGAGGCGAAGTCGTGGTTGAGAGAGCGCGCGTGGTGGATGGTTGGGTTGGCCATGGATGCAGTGCAAGAGTCGTCCGTACCTTGGAAAGTGAAGGCACTGGATACAACTGTCGACTATCTTTTTTCGAAAGAAAAAGAATCGTTTTGGTCTCCGGAAAGGGTTGCAATGACGTTGAGGCTGCAGCCACTTTTACCAAACCGCGATTGGGATAGCGCGCTGGCACCCGTGTTCAAGGGCTCCAACACCCTATCCGTCGGGAACCTCGCTTCGTTAGGGCGGGTTGGGCATCGATCCTTGATTCCTGCGCTGTCGACACTCACGATGTCGATGCCATTATAGGAGTCTGCTTTAGATGAAGAAGAGGCCTCGAACCCTGGGTCAGGCTCATGGAAGCCCCAAATCCATTTTGTCTGGGACATGCTATTTAACCGTCTCCTTCCAGCCTCCGATTCAAAACAACCCTCACAAGCAGGATCTTTCGGAGAATTCTTCCGTATAGTCGTTGACGGTGATCAATGCATCCTTCACCGTTGTTATCTGACACGCATATTAGAGTCCCTATGCTCCTCCACGTCGTCAGCTGAGCGGAAATGCTGGGGTTTTTCAAGTCTTCAAAAAAGCATTGACCCGTGTCAGCGCTGACCAGCTGCCTATGCTCTTCACCAAAAACCTTATGCGGTCATGGATAAACCACTTGTCTAAAAGCGACCGCTATCTGCACAAAATCTCGCTGGACGTGGTACGTCGCTTAGATCCTCGTCGTCCTCTCTCTTTACCGTTGTGAACCCTCGCAGGCAAAACACATTCAGTCGTTCGTCCAAGAAAACCCTACATTGGGATTCCCCTTGATCCTACAACTCACAGGCATCAACGGTAGCCGAGAGTTTGACAAATTGACGCGGATCAAGACAGTAGAGTCCATTCTGTCGGTCATGGACAGCGAGGGAATCAAAAACTACATCCTTTCTTTGCTAGACCAAGTCAATTCGAAGGACGCTGATGAGTATGTTTCCTTTTTTCATGTGCCTCAATCATGATGAATACTCATGATCATCTGAGGGATGTTACGGTACTGAATTCTCGGCGAACGTGGATCGCAGATCAATTCGCAGCACTGATTCGTAACGGGTCCGTGCCGAAAAGTGATGAATGGATCCAAGTTGTTCTAGACTGGTACGCTATGAACGGACTCTATTCAATTCGCAGGAAGTCCGGGTCTAGCTCGATACACGCGGTTCGTATCCGTGTAGTTCGGATGGGCCGTAGTTCTCATCCTCAGACCCAGCTTCGTGCACTTCCGTCTCCACCTTTCACAGAACAGTTCCAAGCCCACTGTCGTACAAGGTTATTCAGTAGCCTCGCAGACCTCACAAGCCAAACTACAGTCGTGAAGAAGGGTATGACCAATTTTCACCTTCGGAACGGCTGTTGACTCGACGACTTGCCCAGATGATAAAACACACAAAGAGACGGCCATTGCAACTGATGGCGAATTCTGGATATCGAAAGTGCTCATGACGCTGGCGCGATTAGACAAAGATACCAAACATGTCAGTCCACTAGCGCCTGTCGGTGAGGAGACACAAGCGCTGTTAGGCAGGGTCAAGAAGATCCATGAGAAGTTGGACAAGGTGAAGCTGATTTTTGCAGGTATATGCTCGATGGGTGTTCAGCTGACTGTATGGCAGGTGTCCGCCGAGAAGAAGGATGTTGCGAGAGGCTTCGAACTCGTCCTTTCGTCACTCGTCCTCCAATGTCGTTGCGGAGAAGAAGGCAGCGCTGAGAACCTTGAGGTGAATTCGTTGTCTACGTTACCACATGCGTTACCCTGAAGTTGTCATCGATTTTCCAGGCCTGCCTTGGCGCAGCATCGCGAATGTTCGCAAGTAAACAATCATCCAAGAAGAAGAGCCAACGAAGCACATTACCGGCAGATGACGAGTCAGAGCCGATTGATATTCTGGTGGACCTGCTCATTGGATACCTGGAAAATGCTAGTGCATACACACGCTCAGTAGCCAACGAGGCTTTCTCTCATGTCACTGGTGCGGTTCAGGAGAGCACAATAGATCTCATTCTTACAGTGAGCGATATATTGTCACGTCTTGTCTTGTACAGTTCTGACAGCGAATTTTCACTGCTCAGCAACTTGAACGACGGGGACCGGCGGAGCTGGCCGAGGCCCAGTCGGAAGAGATGGATGCCAGCAGTGAGGAAGAGGGCGAGAGCTCTTCGGAAGCGTCGGACGATGACGAAGATCTGTCTGAAGAGTGTGACGGTGAAGATGTTCAGGAGGTGCGGAAGAAACTTGTTGACTTGCTCAAGGCTGGCAGCATGGGCAACGTCGAGGGCGATGAGTCGGATGAAGAATCTGAAGAACTCCTGGACGACGAACAGATGATGGCCATAGACGAGCAGAGATCCAAAAAAGGTGGGTGGGTAATGCTCACTGAACGTGCATTATTTTAAAGTCCACGCAGGGGTGGATGCTCAACGAGAAGCGACGCATTTTAAGAACAGGGTTCTTGACCTTGTCGATACATTCGTCAAGAGAGAGCCTCAAAGTTCGCTCAACATTCGACTCATACTCCCTCTGATTGACCTGGTAACGAAGAGCGGGGTGGACGAGAGACAGCTCTCTGATAAGACAAAAGGCATCCTCAAGAACCGTCTTGCCAAGTCTAAGGACATTCCAACTAATGCTGCGCGCGATGAAGTCGAAACCATCCTTCGCGAGGTCCACCGACGAGTTCGGAAGGTGCATTCCGCGGAGAGTCTCTCGGTCCTAAGCCAAAGTAGTCTTTACTTGTGCCGGATACTGGTACAGCTAAACGAAGGTGACGGCGTGATCCGCATATACCAGGAATCTTTGGACGACTACATTTCCCGAAAGGCATCTCAGGCGAACATGAGCTTCTTCCAGGATTTCGTCCGCCGCTTTCCAGCACTGGCATCAAAGTCCCGTGAACCCGTCTTGGTTGCATCCTCCAACGCTGTTAATTCTTATAGGAGATGCCAGGCTTTCCAACTCCTGAGCGTAATTTTGAGCCAGCATAACAAGGTGTGTATATGCTTTCCTAGTGGTACTTAAGCAGCAGTGCTGACCAGAAGAAGGACGACCAGGCGATCACGTCGTCATTCCAGAAGAGTCTGCAAAAAACCGTGCTGGATCTTGCAAACGGGGCTGTCGAGGATCAAAGTGCCTTGAGTGCCAGCCAGCTGAAGGACCTGTTGAAGGCCGTCCTGCTCTGTATCCGACAGGTGCAGAAGTCAAATTCGCCGCCCCGGAAAGGAGGAATCTGGGACCCCGCTGCATGGAATGCGCTATATGAGAAACTTGCTGCCTGCGATCGATTCAAATCGTCGTCGCCCCTCCTAAACATGTGTCGTCAAGTGGAATCAGTTGCTTCTCAGCTGAAACCCGCAACTCGGGACAGCGATAGAGGAAAACGCAAGGCCGATGAAGTGGTAGAGGTTACGGATTCCTCCAAAAAATCGGGTCGGAAAAAGCAAAAGAAAGCTAAATCATAGCAACACTATGCTTCTATTGTAGATCGATCCAGGTACATTTGTGTACGGAGTTCCGACAACGGATGGGCTGCGTCTGGTGGAATCTCCAGATACTCCTTGATAAGACTGAGATAAGCGCGAATTCTGAAGTAACATCAACATCAATGAGAGACGAAATGACACAAAATTGGACCCACTAACCGGATTAGCTTGTTGTGGGTCTCTACGGACTGTCGGCAGCCCTCAGAGCATTCAGTAAACAACAGTGAAGACCTCGTCAGGTACTATACCTGCTAGTCGTGCACATTCCAATCCAAGTGATTCCTTAGCAAAGCCCCTAGTTATGTAAGTGATATAAAAACATTACGTCTTGCCTCCCATCTATGCGGGTCTCTGTCTCATGTGTACATTTTGGACATCCTTCGGAAACCGTCGTTCCATGTCAATGGCGATAAGGGGATAATGAGTGATGAATAGAGTCTTGCACTTGACATCCTGCATTAGATGGTGGAGGAAAAGAAACTTAAGTACTTATCCCATGCGCCCTGCACGTGCCCCTACCAAGCTCATCAAGAATCACGAGATTCTTGGGGGTAGCCATGGTGAGGATCCCACTAGTTTCTGCCATCTCAACCATGAACGTTGACCGCTGACGCGCCAGCTTGTCCGGTGCTGTAAAAACTGTAAGCTCAGGTTCAAGATCGGCCAACATGCCCCTTACCTCCCATCCTCGCGATGATGCCGTCGCACATCCCAATCCTAGCAGCCTTTGCAGGAACATACGATCCACCGTGTGCCATGATGGCAATAAGAGCAACCGTCCAAACGGCCAAACTTTTGCTACCCACGTTAGGGCCTGCTATGATCGCACTTCTTGGAGAATCCTCGCCAAGGCGAATCATGCTGGGAACGAACGAATCTGGTCTGGGTGGCGGCCATTGCAATATCGAGAACCTTGCCTTCAGTAAACTTGGGCCGCACATAACCAATTGGACGATATAAGCCAGGAATGACTTGTATGCCTATTGGCTCCAGTGGTGAGCAATTCCTGATACCGTACTCCGATCAGTAAAACACCCCTCGTGTTTAGCCGAGGCTCCTGTAACACAACACATTTTTTGGGATTTGGGACCAGTTTTAATGACAAACAGAATGTCAAATCTTGTACTTGAAATATAATCTTCCATTTTAGGAAAAATTGAGGCTTCAAATAATGTACCAAATTATATGTGAATTCAAAATTTAAATATTGCTTTCACATATAGGTCAACATTTAAACCTGGCCAAAATACAGATAACCCCCCTTTTAGGAGGGTTGTTGACATTTTGTCTAAACAATATATAAAGTTTGAATCCACATTTAATTTGGTACAACATTTGAAGTTTTCACATTTCCTAAATGACAAATTATATTTCAAGTACAAGATTGACATTCTGTTTGTCATTAAAACTAGTCCCAAATCTCAAAAAATGTGTTGTGTAATGTAGCCAAGACACAGTCTGTCCTATTTGGGATGGACCCATGGGGGTCTGGCTGGGCTCAGATAATTTGATAAGCTAATTTCATCAATGTGTAAGTTCACATTTAGCCAAGGCTCCAGTAAAACAGCCAGGACATGGCCTGTCCTATTCTCACAGTGGTGGTTTCAATGTTTTCACACTCTTTATAAAAGAGTATTTGAAAGCAAAAATGACATATTTTATTATGATTTAAGTTACAACACTCTCACAAGATTTTATTTCCAGAAGATTTATAATTTTTATCACCAGTCTGGATGGGGAGAAACATTAGATATCTAACTAAAGACAATTGAAAATTATATATTGCATGGATGTCATAAGGTTATTGACAATAATATCTTCCCTATTAAAGGTTGAATTATCTTTAAAGCATGTGAAAACATTGAAACCACCACCATGGGATCTGCATTGCCCTGTCAGCACATGCCACTGAGGATTCCATGGCAGCAGTTTCAATGTTTTCACATGCTTTAAAGATAATTCAACCTTTAATAGGGAAGATATTATTGTCAATAACCTTATGACATCCATGCAATATATAATTTTCAATTGTCTTTAGTTAGATATCTAATGTTTCTCCCCATATAGACTGGTGATAAAAATTACAAATCTTCTGGAAATAAAATCTTGTGAGAGTGTTGTAACTTAAATCATAATAAAATACATCATTTTTGTTTTCAAATACTCTTTAAAGTGTGTGAAAACATTGAAACTGCCACTGTGTCTGGGATAGACTGTGCTATGGGTCTGGCCAGGTGCCAGGTAAATATTTACAGAGTCAGTTGAACCTGACTCCTGCCAGAGTCATTAATTGGCAATTCATACTTAGTATACATGGTGTTAAAGCAATGGTAGTACTACAACAGTAACACAAAGAGTTGTACAATATGCCAAAAATTATGTGAGATTGACATCAAATGATGGTCTGTACAATTGTTGCTCTGCACAGGATTGAGGGCCATGTCACCATGTTAGAAGAGTAGTGCTGCCAGTGAGATAACTTACTGAATGTACCTGCCAAATGTGAATGGTCCTCTTGCATGGCATACTTGAATGCAGGAGTATGACTGCTTCCCTGAATTGTAAGCTGGACATGCCCAATGAACTGGTCTGCTGTGTGTATATCTTTTTGTGCCCTCTCCAATGTCATGCAATTGTACTGTAAGATGAGCATGTTGCACTGGATGATCTGGAGAGTGAGAGCTTTGTGTGTGAGGAAAATATGACAGTCTGCCTTGGCTACCTCTAACAAGAACAGGCTTCTCTTGAACTGCATGGAGAAGGAACAATTGGGAACACCTTGTGGTCCCTTCAAGAGTCCATGAGCATAACCTGAGTTGGGAATCACATGAGGTCATACCATTATACTTACCTTACCTGAGGATGCTAGTTCATCATTGTTTGAGTCATTGCTGCTCCCAATTGAATACTACCAATGCATGGACAACACAAGAGCCTATGTAGTTGCTATGTGTAAGGCATTCATTCCCTCCTAGCCCAGAAGTCAGACTTAAAAGAGATGCATTTGTTGATCCTTCCATATGGTTGTCTTGGATCGTGCATTACTGGGAAGATAGATATGTAGCCTCTGCTGAGAGAATGCTTTTGCAGCTGGTAAGCCAGTAGTAACATTGAGAAATATGGTCTAATGTATCTACTAGATGCATGAATATAGGCAGAAACTCCCAATGCCTGCCAAGGCCCAGCAAAAGGGTAAGGGCTCTGTCCACACCATCAACTCTCTTGTGGCACACTTTGGCATCAAGGACATGGGCACCAAAACTCAACCCCAGCCCCATAGGGTGGTGACAACAGATGATGAGTACTACTCCTATGTCAATGGAGACCTCTGGGATGATGGTTTGGACCCTTTGAAGTTCTGGGAGGCATGTAAACTCTTTCCCAGCCCTGCTCCTTCTTCAAATTTACTGGTGACAAAACAGAGCAAGAGAAAGGCATATCCAACAATCTTTGCAATAGCTATGGACTATCTACCTATCCAAGCATCAGCTGTTCCTTGTGAAAGGGTCTTCTCCTCCAGCGCAGAAACAGACACCAAGAAGCAGAACTGAATTAGCCACACTCTGATGGAGGCACTTCAGATGTTGAAGTATGATTAGAAGAAGTCCTGTCTTACATTTACAGAGGGAACCAAACTTGACCAGAGGGATCTCCTAGAGGATGAACCTGAAGAACTGGACTGTGACTCTGGTGGAGCCCTGGTGCTGCATCAGGAAGAGGCCATTGATGCTCTCATTGCAAGTGCCAGTCAGGAGGAAGGCAATCAGCTGCAGGCTGATATCATCCTGGCTGATATCTAGCTGTTGGAGAGACTACTTTTTGCTATGCATATAGGCATGCTTTGTATCCCACCATTTGCTAGCTCTCCCCCCTTCTTTATGCTTTACTCCTGCACACTATTTCTATTGATTTCTGCAAATTTCTGCTGTAATGCAAGTTTCCCACAAAATTTCCAGCTGCCTGAAGCCCAGCCAAACAGTGCAGCCTCCAGCCTGCCAGCTTCATGCAGATCATTTGAGCTAATGGAAAGTATAGGCTTAAGCAGAGCCTGGGGACCAGTGGCAGACATAAGTCAGGCAATCTCAACAATTGGCTGGGAGCTAACAGCCCCAAGCAAAATGTTTAGAGCAGTCAACCTCATCCAACCTAGCCATGTTGTTCTTGTAAAGATTGCCAGCTCTTCAACCTGCCACAGCCCTTTGCCTCATGAAAGTGCAGTGCTGGACCAGCTGCATGGGATTCCAAACATCCCCCAAGTTGTTTGGACAGGGATCAAATCCAAACTTGATGTTGTTGTCCTTGAGGATCCTGGTAAGAGGCTGGAAGATGTTTTCAAGTCAGCTGGGAGAAGACTGTGCATGGATACTGTTGCACTTTTAGCAGAGCAACTGGTAAGCAATGTAAACTATTGGTCAAACAGTATGCTGACATACAGCCCAGATAACATGCCTTCAACATATCCACTCCCATAGCTACATCTGCTCAAACTTCAGCCCACAAAATATACTTGTCCAACCTGCTTCTCCTGGGCAACAAGCCAATCAAATTATCCTCTTCAACTTCAGCCTTGCAGAGCTTTACAGAGACCTGCAAACCTATGCTCATGTTCCATTCCACTGCAGTCTTCCCTCCAATGAACACCCCACTCCTACTGCATTTTCCTCTACTAACTATCACCAATACAACCAGCTCAGCAGGTGTGATGACCTGGAGTCCCTCACATATCTCTTAATCTATCTCACATGTGGATTGCTTCCATGGCTGGATCCCAAGGGCCTGTCCACCTGTGACATTTTGCAGTGGAAACAAGGCACCTCAACAGCAGAGGTTTGCAGTACTTAACCCTTGCCATTTACTACTTTCCTACACTATGCCTGTGAGCTGCCCTTCACACACAAGCCTGACTACAGCCATATTCTCTCCCTCTTTCAAGATCTTCATGGCAATGCTACTGGGACATCCCCCCTCCTCCCCACTGATGGTTGATATGCCACATCATAACTTTTCCCTTGTTTGGACTTTCTCTTTTCTTCTCTCTTTTCTTTTTCCTCTTTGTACTTGTACATGAGATGTGTCTCACAATGCTTACTCAATTATGTTTCCCCTTTTGGACACACTTTCAATTACCTATGCTGTTCCCTTATATGGCTTCCCTTCTTCAATTGGACTTCCTTGGCATGTCTATCATTTCATATTTGTGACATGCCAAGTCATTTTCCCCTTTTGGGTTATTGCCAATCTCTCCTTGATGTGATGTGTCTTGAGAGCTTGACTATATACCCTTCTATGGTATCCTTTCCCTTACTTGGAGTCCACAGCCTGCCTTGAGCCTTAATGACTCAACCCTGCAGCAGTGCCATCTGAGTTTCCATTGTCTGCCAAGTCATTTGGCATTGTGCCCAAGGCCTTGTGCCAAAGCCTGCCAAATACTTTGTAACAGTATATATACTCATAGGGACTCACCTGTAGACTCCAAGCTTTTAGCTACCTTGCAATCAGGCTTATTCTTCTCTCATCACTGAATACTCCTGACTAAGAGCTGGTAAAACTATCAAGCAGCTGAGATCAACCCAGGCAATACCACAAGAGCACTAGCACCTTTTGTCCTAGCACCAACACTTGCCCTCATGGGCTAGTGAGGTATTCCTGCATGCAACAAAAGCTAAAAGCTTGGTCTTCCAACCTTAAAAAACCTTCTTGAGAACTTTGACTTTGTGCCAAAGTCTTCCTAGGCCAACAATCATCCCTAGCAAAGTCTCAAGTTCCCCATCATCCCTGAAGTGGTAGCTGCAACTGACTGCCTCTTCCCCTTCTTACAAGGAACATCCTTGCAGAGATCCCACTGGCCCTCTAAGAAGCTTCTTCCCAAACTACTGGACAACCCATGGCATTCCCAGGGCCCATAGTTCACTCCCACACACATCCCATCCCCTGCCAAGGTGTCTACCCACCAAGGTGACCAACCAGATCCTCAGAGGCCATCCTCTGTCACAGGATCAACCACCTCTTCTAAATTCTGACCCCTGGTTCCATCAAGAAAGGAGAAAAAGCAGTAGGAAAGACCATCAGCAACCTCTGCCCTCCAATGAGAGCCTTCCCTTCCTCAATCTTGCTATCACCCTTATGCTGCAGAGGCATCCTCAACATCACCAAAACAAGAATCCTCTGGAGCAGTAGCAGAGACCATTGCTTTAACAAGAAAGACAACAGGCACTACTCAGAAGGGGACACCATCTTTTCTTGAAAACCCCTATGGAGTTTTCACTACACTAGGATTAATGAATCCCACACCTTCGGTGGACAAGCCACTACCACCTTGACAAGAAGAGGAACAATCATCATTGGGAGGTGACTTTCTGGATTCCCATCAAGAAATCCCCCCTTTATATCAAGATATCAAAATGGGAGAAGATCCTTTTGCAGGTTGACAAGATGTACCAGTCACACAACTGGTGACATGGTACAGGGACCAGTTCAAAAGCAAAACAGATTTCACCATCCCAACCAAACCAAAAGACTCTGAAGGCTCCAGAGGAGGTCCCAAGGAGAAAGGACAGGGACATGACTCTAACTCTGGAGAGGGTCACAAGGAACTGAACCTGGATTGACCATGAGAGTATGATGATAACCATGCAACCTATGATGCATGGTTAACCTCCATCAAAACCTACCTGGGAATCAACTCTCATGTGTATAGGACTGCAGAGCAGAAGATTGGCTTCACACTTTCATTCATGATGAAAGGCTCTGCCCAGGCTTGGGCCAAGAATTATGCCAAGCAAAACCTTTTGCTTGACATGATCTATATCACTGATTCATGGTCAGGGTTCCTTGACAAGCTTGACCAGATGTTCAAGATTGGGGAAGTATTGCAAATGGTGCTACTGAAACTCTCTTTGATCAAACAGGGTTCCAGAACCCTCAAAGAGTACATCACAGACTTCCTCAATTCTTCAAATGAAGTGAAGCTGTCCAAAACAAGCCCTGAAGCTGGGGTGTTCTTCAGACAAGGGCTCTGACCTGAGCTGAATGAGTGGATCCTAAAAACAAATACTTGCCCTATGACTCCTAGGGAATGGATCACTGCAGCTTCAGCTGCCCAGATGGCCCTGGTGCAACTTTGCCTTTTTACTGGCAAGCAAACCAAAGAAGACCAACACATCCTGGGACAAAACATTACCAGGTCCCACTTTAATTGAGCACCTGAAAGAGATCTGTACACAATGGATGTTGACTGAAAACACTCTGGTGGACCACCAAAGAGGTCCTGGAACCAGAAAAGCAATGTCTGGTCATGGATCAGAGAAATCATGTGCTGGGGATGCAATGAAGTTGGACACCAAAGATCTGAGTGCCCTAAAGAGAAAGGGTCAGATTGACATGATTGATGAAACAAGATTCATCAACTTCTTGAAGAACTATATTCAGATACTGAGGCCACCAAGATGACAGAGCCTGCAGTACCACATACCAAGGAACTTCTCAAGAATATGGATTTTGAAAAGCTCTCCCATGGCTGTGCAGGGCAGAGTGGAGAACTTTGCTATCTCTTCTACTCAGATACAATGGACTGAAAATGCTACTTCTGTAGTGATGGACCTTGAGCAATCCCAATCAGTTTCCTCATTGTTCAGTTCCTTGTACCTGGTAGACCAAGAAGACACAGTGATCAAAGTGGTGATTGACAGTGGCACAGAAGTCAGTGTCATCTGCCCAGGGGTTGTGGCAAAATACAACCTGAAGCAAACAAGGGTCAAACACCCTTGGACAGAAAGGAGTTTCAAAGGACTGAGCAAGCAAACAATAACTCATATCTGCTCATTCATGACTCAAATTTTTCACAAGCTGGTGAAAATCCACACCTTTGAAATGCAGCTGAAGAATCACAAGGATGTCATCTTAGGGATGCTGTTCCTAAAGGAGCATAACCCAATCTTTGACTGGAAAAAGAGGAAGATGATAGGGTTCAGAGACCCATTGTCACACACCAAAAATGTTTGGCAGTGTGCACATGGTCCTAAATGATGAAGTGGTTAATGAAGAACACTGCAGGAGTATTGCCCTAATGTGACAGAAGGCTGCTGGCTGTCAGCAGTCATCCTTCACACAAGAGAAGACCCTCTGGGATGAAGGTGACAATAATAGAAGCTAAGTTGCAGTAGGATTGTGTTGAGAAGAGTGTCCCCTCACTGTCAAAGTGGAAAATTGTGTAAGTGCCAGTTGAAAATTTTAAGTGCACATTTACAGCATTCTGGTTTTTTGAATATCTCCACCATTTCACACAATATCAGCACTGTTCCCATGCTCAAATATACCTCATTCCCATGCCATCCTACCTGCTGAATTTGGAAGCAATCCTCACACTCCATGATTTTCCTCAGCATTTCTGCCAACAAATGCCCATTTTGCCTATCATGTCAAAAATGGCTGCCTCAACAATGATCTCATCACTCAGATCTTTTGCCAAGGAGAATGGCTATGCATATCTTGCAGGCATTCCTACTAGCTTCCATTCTGAAGCCTCCTGGCATGTCCCATCCTCATCCACCCCCTCCCAGCCAGTCTGTCTAGGAGGACATTCTTTGGTTGTCTCAAGTCTGTGATGAGGCTTGAAAGGTCTTATGTGGTCATTTCTGTCCTCCCAGTTGAAGAAGCCTATGCATTCTTCCTTCCCTCCCCCCTGCACAATCTTCCTGCCAATCTTGTCTCTTGTTCTTTCAAAATTGTGACAGCTACAGTACTCCCTACTGTACTCTACCCTTCCAGATCACATACAGGACCAGATTGCAGCAAATATCCCTTCCCAAGTAGGAGAAGACATCCCTCCATCCTCCCTACCTCCTTCAGAAGCCTAGCTGATGGGAGGGAAACACTTGGTTGAGGAGAGAAAAAGGGGGGGAATGCAAAATCCTATGGCCCTGACACCCAATAGACCCCCAACAGTTGGTGGTAGTGACAGAAATTGTAATTGTTCCTTGTTTGGATGTGCAGAGCCCCCATCACTTCTAGATCACCACAGCCTCATTCCCTTCTTTGTACCATACAGTGACTCCCCTTGACATGCAGTGCAGTCCCTGGCATGTGACCAGTTCACTCCTTTCACTATTTTTAGTTTCTGACTTGCCATGACTCTTTTTTTTTTTTTTTCCTTTTAAAGTCCTTTATTGGGGTCCATGACCCTATGTAGGACTACAAACTATGGGTACAAGACAGGGAAGGGGGCATGGGACACTAAGCTAACATGTACTCCCTACTGGAGCTGTGTTCAAACATCTAGAGTAACAGGGTTAGTGAGAACTACATAAGAACAAGAGGCAGGGGAGTATAGTAGGAGAGTGGGGGAGAAAAACAGGGTGGGTGGATATGAGGCTCGACTCTAGTGGTGAGCTGTTGGTATGGAGGGATTGGAAGGATAGGCAAACATTTGGGTAACCAGGCCACAATCAGCCATGGCAGAGATAGTCAGCAGCCCATTTTGACTAACTCCAACATAGAATGGAGAAGATCCACCAAATTTGAGTTTGACGGCTTCTAGGGCATCCCCCAAGAGGGAGCCAAGCGATAGCAGGCTGACGACAGAAAGCCTGCTGGTGAAGCAGGTGGGGATGTTTGGGGTTGTCAAGAAGGAGACCAGCCAGTGGGGTGGGTTGACAAATGCCTTGATGACATTGTCCTCAATTTTCTTGAGAGTATAGCTGGGAGGAGGGGGGGGGTCATGGGTGGACTCCTCATCAGAGTCTTCCTTGGAGGAGGCTGTGGAAGGGGGGGGTTGTGGTGGCTGCAGCATGCCTCATGAGATGCAATGTATTTATAAAACTTATCTTGCAGAGAGGAGATCTTGGCCTGAAGTTCAGCAATGGGGTCAGTAGCAGTGGTAGGGGGGTCCTTGGCAGGTGAGGTCCCAGTGGGACAGGTGGGTTGGTGGGAGGGCTTGGGTGGGGGTGGGGAGGTGGGTGCCTTCAGTTGTGACTGAAGGTGTACATGGAGGTTGTTTTGGTAGAGGTGAAGCCAACCCTGGTGCACCTTGCCAGAATCAGTGTCAATAGTGATGGGGTGGAGATGGGTCTTGAACGAGTGAAACACCACTACCACCCAATGGACAGTGCAGGGAGCAGTTTTCTCACAGACAATAGGGATGGTTGGGACTTGGAACGACTTGCCCTTGTTAGGACCATCCTTAGTCGTCCATGTCCAGACTGGTGGGTGAGATGCAAAGTGTCGTAGGATGAACTTAGGGAAGATCAGGGGGATGAAACGAGCTTTGAAGGTCCCCTTGGGAAAGGCATGATACCTCTTGCCAACATCCGACAAGCGGATGGGGCAAGGCTCTGTTGACAAGCAACAGTGCTTGGGATTCAGAACTTTCCCATGGGGTGATGGTGGTGGTTGGGAGTCAAGAGGCATTTTCAACTCATTCCTTGACTCATACTGTACCACTATGTCCACTTTTGGTTCTCTGCTTACTGATTCCTTTGTCATGCTTATAAAGGGCATTACCAGTTGCTTACAGTCATCACTGGGCACTTACCAACCCCTTACCAATAGCTTACCAAGTGTCATCCCTTGTTTACCTCTAGCTGTGCTGATAGCAAGTATATAGGTTCCCCTGTACCTAGGCACAAAACAAAGACCCAGACACCCTTAACTTGAGATCATCTTCATCTCTCACCATCATCTGAAGCCTTCCTATCCATCCTATTCATTTTCTGAAGTCTTTCCAGTGGTTGAGGCTTACCTGAAGAGTCTATCCACTGAGCTGCTCATCATTATCTGTATCAGTTCTTCATCACTGTTGCATCTGCACCTCTCCTCTTCATCTCTCATCCCATCCTTTACCTGGTCCTGGTGCCAGTATCTCAACAGACCTACCTCAAAACCCTCCCCTGCACTCACATTCTGAGAGCAGAACTCCACTTCCTCCACTCCCTTCAATCTAGATTCCACCAAGGCAAACCACTACTCTTTCTTTTGTCTGTGTGTTGGATTTTCAGCTGGTTCTGCCACTGATCCACACCTTGACTCACACCATGTCTCCTACAACTAAACCTATCATCTGACAAAGAAGATTATGAAGATGAAGACTTTTTTTACACTCTAGAAGACATCAATATCCATGCAACTCAAAGCAGCCATCCAGAAAGAGGAGGTTGCCCTTCTGCCATGTTACAAAAAATTTGCCAAGGTCTTTTCAGAAGAAGACACTCCCCTTCCCCTACATCATCCCCTCTGGATCATGAGATTTGCTTAATGGTGTAGGGATAGTATACTCCCTACTAGGATTTTTCTTTTATTTGATTGTTTTTACTTATGTTTTTCAGTACTATACTTTATTTCTCCTTTTACTTAGTATTTCAAAGTAGTGTACTCATGTTGTGGCTTATGTAAGCCCACATGAGCACTTCAAGCACAGAGTATATACTTACAAGAATAAGAGCCAGTTTGGAAACTGGAAGTTCTGTGAAAAGTTGGACTGTCTTTCTTTGTTTATATTTTGCTAAGTTGACAACATGGGCATATGCTGAAAGCTGAGTTTGAAAACAAACTCTCCTCCATGCCCTATGGATTATGACTATTTCAATTGTGATCTGGATCACATCTGGCTCACTTGGGTCTCTTTGGCTTCTCTTGTTGCCCTCATGTCCCAGTATATGCTTGACTCATTTTCTCAGCTGATGCCTCCAAAGTCTACTGGTCTGAAAGCTTTGTAGAATGATAAGGAAATCTATTCCCTGATACATTATCTCCATCAGCATCAAGCAGAGGGAGGGGACAATGGTAACCTCAAATCATCCACTTATCAATCTGCCTCCCAGCATATTGCCCCACACCTCACCAGTGGGCCAGCAAAAACTCCTGCAATGGTGAGGAACAAGTGGGTCTCACATGTAAGTTGCACTATGATTCAGTGACACTAACAACTGATTGTGCTGATCCTCTAGATCCCAAAAATATATCAAGAACTTGAGGGATTTTGCACCAAGTCTGGATGTCATTGGGACAACATGCACAGGGCTGGAGTAGAGGGAAAGTTTGATGTGGAAATATTTGAGAACTATGTGGAGGGATGTCATCTCTGTGATACCCTAGTTGATCAACTAACAAGCACACTTCTACCTCTAGACTCATCCACTCATCCAGCCCTTCAGGAATACAGGCTGGGAATACTATGACCTCATGCTTGATATCATGCCAAGTGGTGTTGCACACAGTACAAACACATTTACTCTGAGTATCTCACATGTCACTACATTGGGCAACAACAGTGAAAGCTCACCTACCATGGTCAATAGAGGAGAGCAAGAGGTTGGGCAACTTGCTTTGGAGCCCAACAGATCCAACCATCCTATGACTATCAGCATCACTGAGTGGCACCAGGCACTAACTAGTGATCCCCCATCACTCATATCCAGTGTTCCCATTTCTGACACACAGATCAGCAGATCACCCCCACTTCCCCCCTCCAGTGTCCCACCCTCCACTATGTGTGATGTGCCACCCAGCACAATGCCACCCCCACCCAGCACTTCACTCTCCAGCCATGCAAAGTGATCTCACACTGAGATGACTGCTGATGATGATGCTGTGCCTGCCCTCCCATTTGCAGATGTATCTGACATCTTCCCCTCTGCTTCTGCTTCAAATCATCCCCAATCACAGCTTGCTGCAGCTGTCAACTCTGCTAGGGTTTCCCAACCCCACTGTTCCTGAAAAACTCCATGTGCTGTACCAGATCCTGAGGGGGTGGGGGATCTTCAAGGCTCAATGTAATAGTGTTTTAAAGTCCAGTTGCAACTTTTCAAAAAGACTGGCAACTGGACTGGACTGCAATGGTTGCAACTGGACTGCAGTTGTGGTTGCCCCCTTATTGGAACTTGTAAAAAGACTGGTTGCAACTGGTTGCAACCGCATTACATAAGCATACCATAAATAGAAGTAACACCCCTATTTTTATAGGTAAATACTGGTCAAAATGAGTTTAGAGCTGACTTTTTGATGATGTTAGACATGAAAGTGATGCCAAACACCATGTAGACTACTCTTGAAACATGTATACACTGTATATAAACAATCTAAGGTGCACTTGATGCTAGATAATCAGTCAATGTATGTCAAAAACCAGCTGCAACTGGTCTTTAAGCAGTTTTGGACTGGCCCTTTGAAAGACTGGTTGCAACCAGTTGCAACCAGTTCAGTTGCCAGTTGCCTAGTTTTCAAAAATTTGGCAACCAGTCCAGTTGCCAGTTGCCAGATTTTTTGGAAAAAGACTGGACTGGACTTTGAAACACTACAATGTAAGGAATTAGCTTGTAGGACCAGGGAAAACAGAGAAGGGAAGAGTTGTGAGTCTTGTTTCATCCTTGAAGGGGATTCTTGAAACCCAGACAGCTCAGGTACTTAGTTGATGTCTGAAAACACCAACTGGACTTAGATTTTGACACTGAGAGGAGCCATTGAATGAATATATGTAGCCAAGGCACAGACACTTGAGCTTCGCCCTCAACTTGGGCTACTCACTCTACAATGAATGCACAGTAGTGTGTAGGTTTTTTTTTTCACATGACTCTCACACCCCAAACACTTCACATGCTTAGTCATCACTTCTCCTGCCACACTCCTAAGTCCCCCCTGCCTCACTCCTCTTGACCCTTGAAACCTCTCTCTCAACCCTTGAAACCTCTCCCTCGACCCCCAACACCTCTCCAACCCCTTCTTCTCTCAATTCTCCTAGTTGGGGCCTTGCCATGCCTACATCAAGTAAACTCTTCACTTCCAAAATCTCCATATCACTGTCATCTGCTGTTGAGCAAGTGTCAACCACAAGAACTCACACCATTGAGGTACTCAACAGGGAAGACAGGGATTTCCATAGACATATCCAGGTGTTTATCCAATCTTCAATTGCCCAAAGTTTGGGATTTGCAGATGAGTACATGAAGACAGGTAACAAGGAAGATTGGTTGGAATATGTAGAGCTTGAGTACAGGATCAAATTTGGGGTCAGTGGGAGTCAAGTCAAGTAGTTGTATCATTGTAGTATGTAGCTTGTCACCAATGTATTCATGTGATCCCTCCATATGCAGTGTTTTTTTGTAGTTCATGCAAGTTCACATGTGGGGATGTGAGCAATGGAAAAGTATTTGTCTGATATGGAATGACATAAAATCAGTATACTAGAAAGACATGTTGGCATCTGAAGCATCCAAACTACATTCACTATCCCACTCTGAACCACCCATATGGAGCCTCTCCTGATACTCCTCCCACATATCTCCTGCAATCTGATCATGCAGGGTGCAAGCCACATGTAACACTTCTGAGTTAGTATGTTCAGTCTCCAAATCAGGCACCAATGCATCCAACCCATCTGCACCTTGCTGATCCTCATTAAAACCTTCTGTCATCACAGGATCTTCATCAGCATCATGAATGTGGATAAAATTGTGGATCACACAGAGTGTGGCAGGGATTTGGGCTTGGATTTGGATGTTGTACTCAGGGCTGAGAAGGAGGATATGAAAATGACACTTAAGCATGCCAAAAATGCATTCAATTACATTGCATGCAGAGGAATGATGGAGGTTGCATAACTCCTCCTTATTCTGAGGTCTACTCAGTTTGGCATAACTGACAACTGTACAGTGGAGATCGATAGAACATACCTTGGCTGTGCTTGACACCACTCTGCAAGGTGGTAGCATACACCACAGTAGGGAACTAAGAGTTTGGGGCAATGGGAAAATCCAGCATCTGCTAGAAAGTACTTGCCTGCAGGAATGATCAGGTCCTTGGAAAGGGCATCTTGGCATATATGTGCATCAGTTGCTGACCCCTCCCATCCAGTGATTGCATATATAAATCTGATTGGAAGTTGCAGCCAAATAGACAATCTTGTGAGATGTAACCCTTGCAATTTCAGTATGCTGCTCAGTCATTTGCTGCTGGTGCTGCATGGATATGACTTCTGTCCAGTGCACTGATTGCATCCCTGAAAAACAGCCAGAACCATGAGTTCTCTCTAATTTTGGGCTGAACTTCATTGGAAGCAGGCATGTGGACATACATGGGATAGAATGGCAATGAAGAAAAAATGAAAAGAAACTTGCAGAAATACCTATATGTGCCAGATTCTAGTCACAAAAGAGAGCACATTCACTGGATGGACATACTGAGATATGGTGTCATTTGATCATTGAACGCACTCCCCAACATGCCTGATAGTCAGGCCAGTGATGCTCATATAGAGAAAGATTGCCAGTTGTTCTTCAAGTGAAACAAATCAAGAGTTGCCATAGCCAATCCCATGAAGATGGTCAACAAGTAGTACAAAAGTGTCAGCATGTAAGCTAAGTTCACATCAGATCCACTCTGGGTGGCCAATGAGGAGCTCAATGAGCCAGCCTTCACCAGTGAGAGCTGAGGTATGGTATGGCTCTGGTACCCTTCTAATCAGGGTGGTGTCTCAAATACTGCTGTAGGTGATGTGAGTCAAGGTGAGGATCAGTGGCAGAACCAACCAAAAATCCAACACATACAGACAAAAGAAAGAGTAGTGGTTTGCCTTGGCAGAATCTAGATTGAAGGGAGTGGAGGAAGTGGAGTTCTGCTCTCAGAGGGTGAATGCAGGGGAGGGTTTTGGGGTAGGCCTGTCAAGATGCTGGCACCAGGACCAGGAAAGCAATTGGAGATGAAGAGGATGGGCTCCAGTGAGCCTACAAAGGGTGCAGATGCAGCAACAATGAAGAACTGATACTGATAACAACAAACAACACAGTGGATAGACTCTTCAGGTAAGCCTCAACCACTGGAAAGCTTCAGAAAATGAATAGGATGGATAGGAAGGCTTCAGATGATAGTGAGAGATGAAGATGATCTCAAGTTAAGGGTGTCTGGGTCTCTGTTTTGTGTCTAGGTACAGGGGAACCTATATACTTGCTGTCAGCACAGCTAGAGGTAAATGAGGGACAATGCTTGGTAAGCTATTGCTAAGGGATTGGTAAGTGATCAGTGATGACTGTAAGTGATTGCTAATGTCCTTTATAAGCATGACAAAGGAATCAGTAAGCAGAGAAACAAAAAGGGACATAGTGGTACAGTATGAGTCAAAGAACAAGTTACAGTTGTTATGATTCACACCTTGGCGTAGGACTTTCTTTCCCTTTATGACTGCTTGGTCCTGTTGATCTTGTTCTGTGCATTTCTTTCTTGTTCCTCTGACTCATGCTTTGGCTTGGCCAATAGCGATATCTTCTCTTTACACATGTTCAACACATGTAGGACTCTGGCCAATGGCCTTTATCCCTTGGCTACATGAGGTCACCTTGAGGCCTCTCCCTCTGTACTATATATAGTCACCTCTAGTCTAGAGTAGACCCTCAGACTAGAGCTGCCCAATCTACTGGCTAGTTCCTCAGAACTTCAAACTTGAGCTTCCCAGCTCTCACTCAGAACTATGACAAATCCTTCAGACAGAAGGTTACGATCGTTGCATCGTAGAACGATTACTTGGGATTGACCTACGTTACAGACTTTGGTCTTAGCGTAACAACAGTGAGTCAAGAAACCAAAAATAGCAAAAGGAATGAACTGGTCACATGCCAGGGGTTGCACTGCATGTCAAGGGGAGTCATCATATGGTACAAAGAAGGGAATGAGGCTGTGATGGTCTAGAAGGGATGGAGGCTCTGCACATCCAAACCAGGAATAATTACAATTTCTGCACTGCCACCAACTGTTGGGGGTCTATTGGGTGTCAAGGCCACAGGATTTTGCACTCCTCCTCTTTTTCTCTCCTCAACCAAGTGTTTCCCTCCCATTAGCTAGGCTTCTGAAGGAGGTGAGGAGGACAGAGGGACATCTTCTCTTACTAGAGCATGGATGTTTGCTGCAATCTGGCCCTGAATGTGATCTGAGAGGATAGAATACAGTAGGGAGTACTGTAGTTGTTGCAATTTTGAAAGAGCAGGAGATGAGATTGGCAGGAAGATGGTGCGGGAGGAGGGGAGGAAGAATCCATAGGCTTCTTCAACTGGGGCAACAGAGACAACCACATAAGACCTTTCAAGCCTGATCACAGACCTGAGGCAACCAAAGAATGTCCTCCTAGATGTCATACCGACTAGGAGAACTTGCTGTCCTAGATGGACTGGCTGGGAGGGGGTGGATGAGGTCAAAATGTGCCAGGAAGCTTCAGAACAGAAGCTAGTAGGAACACCTGCAAGATATGCATAGCCATTCTCCTTGGCAAAAGATCTGAGTGATGAGATCATTGTTGAGGTGGCCATTTTTGATGTGATAGGCAAAATGGGCATTTGTTGGCAGAAATGCTGAGGAAAATCATGGAGTGTGAGGATTGCTTCCAAATTCAGCAGGTAGGATGGCATGGGAGTGGTGTTGATATTGTGTGAAATGGTGGAGATATTCCAAAAACTGGAATGCCATAAATGTGAGCTTAAAATTTTTGACCAGTGCTTAAACAATTTTCACTTCAAAAGTGAGGAAATGCTCTTCTCAACACAATCCTTCTGCATCTTTGCTTCTATTATTGTCACCTTCATTCCAGAGGATCTTCTCTTGTGCAAAGGATGATTGCTGATGGCCAGCAGCCTTCTGTTGCATTAGGGAGATACTCCTGCAGCATTCCTCACTAACCACTTCATCATCTAGGACCATGTTCTCACCACCAAACACCTTTGGTGTGTGACAGCAATCAAGTTGACAATCAAACCAATATGTTGTAGGATGTGTCATTGGCAAAGTTCTTCATAGTGGCTATCATCAACATCCTCCATACTGGTGATGATAATCAAGCAAGGCAGACTGAGGAAATATTTCAAACTCAACTTCAGCATCTTCTCATGCTGATGGGTAGCTAAACATACACAAAGAAAGAAAGTCCAACTTTTCACAGAACTTCCAGTTTCTGAACTGGCTCTAACAGACACTCTACCACAGATGAAAAGCCAGAATTTAGATGAAGACTCAGAATATTATTTCCCCATTCCATGACACTCAGTAGACATCTTCTTGAGTTTCTTTTGGATCTTAGGGCACATTTTCAGTATTTTCACTATACTCTTTGACTTTCTACCAGCAACTCAAGCCTCCTGGGTCAAATTCACCACCCTCTTCCCACTAGGAGACCTCAACCAACCCCCAGGGTCACCATCTCTCATCTCTACAACAGACAACTTCAAACCTAAGAAGGCACCAATATACCCTCTCTCATGCAAAGAACTGCAAGCACTAGACAAGTTCCTCAAGGAAAACCTCAATGCTGGAAAGATTAAGAAATCAAAATCTCCTAGGCCTCACCAGTGTTCTTTGTGGGGAAAAAGGATGGCAAAAAGTGGTTAGTGCAAGACTACCATGAACTTAACAAGCACACAATCAAGGACTCCTGCCCTTTACTGGACATGAAAACCCTGCTCAACCAACTCACTGAAAGTACCTACTTCACAAAGTTTGACATTCACTAGGGATTCACAAATATACAAGTAAAGGAAGGAGATGAGTGGAAGGGGGCATTTGGCACACCACATGGATTATTCAAACCAACAGTCATGTTCTTTGGGCAGTGCAACTCCCCACTGACCTTCCAGTGGTACATAGAGATAGTGTTGCTGCAGCTTGGCTCAGCTTGGCTTCAGCTCAGCTTATGGCAGCTTTGCCAGGGCTTGGCTTTTAGCCACTTTGGTTTGCTTTTGTAAGCTACAGCTTTGGCTTTTTTTGGCTCTGCTCCCAGCTCAGGCTATTCAAAGCTACATATCAGCTCAAGCTGGCTCAGACTCCCCTGAGCCAAGCTGTGGCATGCTGGCAACACTACCTGTAGCATACACAACAGTTGTATTTGTAAACAACACAGAAATTGACAGCAGTTGTACATTAAATATTGCTATGTTACTGCTACCAGCCACCAGCACTTGCACTGCCTTACCCTAGGGCTTCTTTTTGGAAGGCATGCACTGAAGACTTTTTTTAGTCCAGAGTTCCCAGTCCAGAGTAAGCAACAGCACTGGCTTACCTCTTGACTGGAGTGGGAGAGGGAATAGGTGTGTCATGCAAGCATTTCCTAGGTGTAGCTGGTGGCATACTGTCCATCCAGTATGACAAGTCAGAAGGCTCTCAACATCAGTGGGGAGGAGGGGAGGTGTCCCAGTAGCATTGCCATGAAGATCCTGAAAGAGGGAGAGAATATGGCTGTAGTTGGGCTTGTGTGTGAAGGGCAGCTCACACATGTAGTGTAGGAAAGTAGTAAATGGCAAGGGTTAAGTACTGCAAACCTCTGCTGTTGAGGTGCCTTGTTTCCACTGCAAAATGTCACAGGTGGACAGGCCCTTGGGATCCAGCCATGGAAGCAATCCACATGTGAGATAGATTAAGAGATATGTGAGGGACTCCAGGTCATCACACCTGCTGAGCTGGTTGTATTGGTGATAGTTAGTAGAGGAAAATGCAGTAGGAGTGAGGTGTTCATTGGAGGGAAGACTGCAGTGGAATGGAACATGAGCATAGGTTTGCAGGTCTCTGTAAAGCTCTGCAAGGCTGAAGTTGAAGAGGATAATTTGATTGGCTTGTTGCCCAGGAGAAGCAGGTTGGACAAGTATATTTTGTGGGCTGAAGTTTGAGCAGATGTAGCTATGGGAGTGGATATGTTGAAGGCATGTTATCTGGGCTGTATGTCAGCATACTGTTTGACCAATAGTTTACATTGCTTACCAGTTGCTCTGCTAAAAGTGCAACAGTATCCATGCACAGTCTTCTCCCAGCTGACTTGAAAACATCTTCCAGCCTCTTACCAGGATCCTCAAGGACAACAACATCAAGTTTGGATTTGATCCCTGTCCAAACAACTTGGGGGATGTTTGGAATCCCATGCAGCTGGTCCAGCACTGCACTTTCATGAGGCAAAGGGCTGTGGCAGGTTGAAGAGCTGGCAATCTTCACAAGAACAACATGGCTAGGTTGGATGAGGTTGACTGCTCTAAACATTTTGCTTGGGGCTGTTAGCTCCCAGCCAATTGTTGAGATTGCCTGACTTACGTCTGCCACTGGTCCCCAGGCTCTGCTTAAGCCTATACTTTCCATTAGCTCAAATGATCTGCATGAAGCTGGCAGGCTGGAGGCTGCACTGTTTGGCTGGGCTTCAGGCAGCTGGAAATTTTGTGGGAAACTTGCATTACAGCAGAAATTTGCAGAAATCAATAGAAATAGTGTGCAGGAGTAAAGCATAAAGAAGGGGGGAGAGCTAGCAAATGGTGGGATACAAAGCATGCCTATATGCATAGCAAAAAGTAGTCTCTCCAACAGCTAGATATCAGCCAGGATGATATCAGCCTGCAGCTGATTGCCTTCCTCCTGACTGGCACTTGCAATGAGAGCATCAATGGCCTCTTCCTGATGCAGCACCAGGGCTCCACCAGAGTCACAGTCCAGCTCTTCAGGTTCATCCTCCAGGAGATCCCTCTGGTCAAGTTTGGTTCCCTCTGTAAATGTCAGATAGCACTCCTTGTAATCATACTTCAACATCTGAAGTGCCTCCATCAGAGTGTGGCTAATTCAGTTCTGCTTCTTGGTGTCTGTTTCTGCACTGGAGGAGAAGACCCTTTCACAAGGAACAGCTGATGCTTGGATAGGTAGATAGTCCATAGCTATTGCAAAGATTGTTGGATATGCCTTTCTCTTGCTCTGTTTTGTCACCAGTAAATTTGAAGAAGGAGCAGGGCTAGGAAAGAGTCTACATGCCTCCCAGAACTTCAAAGGGTCTGAACCATCATCCCAGAGGTCTCCATTGACATAGGAGTAGTACTCATCATCTGTTGTCACCACCCTATGGGGCTGGGGTTGAGTTTTGGTGCCCATGTCCTTGATGCCAAAGTGCACTGCAAGAGAGTCAATGGTGTGGACAGAGCCCTTACCCTTTTGCTGGGCCTTGGCAGGCATTGGGAATTTCTGCCTATATTCATGCATCTAGTAGATACATTAGACCATATTTCTCAACATTACTACTGGCTTACCAGCTGCAAAAGCATTCTCTCAGCAGACACTACATATTTATCTTCCCAGTAATGCACAATCCAAGACAACCATATGGAAGGATTGACAACTGCATCTCTTTTAAGTCTGACTTCTGGGCTAGGAGGGAATGAATGCCTTACACATAGCAACTACATAGGCTCTTGTGTTGTCCATGTGTTGGTAGTATTCAGCTGCCCACTTAAGCCCAACATCTGTCCATGGCTTCAAGTGTGCATTTTTCTCCCCTAAAGCTTCCCAGGCAGACATGAGCAGCTCAAAGCAGGGCACTGCACTCCCCAAGCAAGGTAGGCTCTCACTGGACATTCTCTGCTGGACTCTGAGAGGTACCTGTTGGGCCCTTCTATTAGCTACATTTAGTTGAGAAATTATTGCTGGACTTACAGTGACTCCGAAAACCCTTTCCATGTTTGCCCTATTTTCAGTGCATGCAGTGTACTGCCAGACACATGGAGAATCACACTAAACTTTGGTGGAGTCATAAGTAGTACATAGTCCTGGCTGCAATTTGGCTCCTAGGTCATGTGATTTCATTGACATGGTCTGGAAATATGGCCATTTTAAAACAGCATGTCCATGGAAAGGGTTTTTTCACTTTTGAATTGGTAACTAAGATCTTATTCAAAACATCCAATAATTGCTATTGTTTGGTGATACAAACAAAGATACATGTGTAAACAATGTCTGAGTTTAAAAAAATTCAAATACCTCTTTGTTCCCAACCACCATTATGGTCAGACCCCTTTCTCTTACTCAGCAAAGCACCATTCTCTCTTTGCTTGACTCTGGCCATTCTGGTGAAGCTATTGCCAAGCAAATTGGTGTCAGCCCCTCTACTATATCCAAACTTCATTCTAAGAGGTGTTCTAGCCTTCCTAAGACCCTTGGAGGCCATCCTTCTAAGCTTTCCCCTGCCAATATTTGCCATGCTCAACATCTTATTACCTCTGGCAAGGCTGAAAATGCAGTTCAAGTCACCAAAGCCCTTGGAAACATCATCAACCAGCCTCTCTCTGCTAATACTGTTTGTCATCACTTGAAAAAATCTGGTATGAAGTCTGTAGTCAAGACCAAATGTCCTATTCTCTCAGCCAGACATCACAAGGCTCACTGTAGGAAAAGAATGAGAATTGCTGGGGATGGGTGGAGATGTCTGAAGGAGGAGAGAACTTCCAAAGGGGCTTCTATAGCCTGGAGAGAGATACTGTCTGGGGACATCTGAGGCTGTCTGAGGCTGTCTAGACACAGAGAGAGGCCACTCTCAACCTTCTCAAACTCAAACTCAAACTTGAAACTCACGACTCGAAACTTGATTGTTAGAAAGGTAAGTACATGCCCAGTAGGTAAAAAAAATGCTGACTAAGCAATAAAACCTCGCACTAAAGTAATAAACATAAAAGAAATAGAAAATCAAGTTAGAATATGAGAAACACAGAATAAAAATGAAATCTCCTGGTAGGGAAAACCCATTCCCTACATCTCCCCATCACTTAGATACAAACTGTCCTCAGTTGAGGTCCAGCCAGCCCTAGGATACCTGCAAACCGCCCAAAACTGCTCGCATCCAGAAAACTCGAAACCTCTGGGCAACCGTTGAAGCAAACACAACGTGTGAGCCACCGTCTGAAAGCTCCCATCAAGTAGTGTATGGTGCCAAAAAATCGAGAGGGACGGCAGTGGGACGAATGAGATACAGCACACGCACGTCGAGGGACAGTAGAGGAGGGAAGGGGGGAGCGCCGCTGAACAACGGCTCGGGTTGTCGACACAAAATCGCGGGAGACAGTAGGGGACACAAGGTAGAACATGTAGGAAAAGGAATTATACTGATTGGCCCACCCGTCCCTGAGAAACACGCAAAATGGTCCACAGTGCTCCCCACGAGCCAAACCTCGAATATCTCCGCAGCCCAGTTGATGACAACGTCGTAAGATACGCCGTTTGAGAGCCCTCATCGAGTAGTATACGGTCCTCGAGAAGCGAGAGATACGGCGGCGAAATGGGGGAGAAAGGCGCTGGCCGCGAATGGGGGAAGGAGGAGAACATGGCGTTGATGAGCAACGGTGAGGCCGGTGGACACGAAACCTTGGAAGGCAGCTCTACACGAACAGGAGAGCCCGGCGCAAAAGGAATCTCACTAAACGGGCCCTCTGAACCTGAGTTATCGCCAAAGTTGTCTCGTACCCCTCCAGAGGCGGACCTTGCCATATCTCGAAAACGGCTGCACAGAATTCGCCGAAAGAGAATTCAACGGGGTCAGCTTGGCGGGAAGAACGCGGGTACCAGTTTTCGAGAGAAACGGCTGAGAAACGAGGGAGATATGGCGCCAGGAACATATGCCAGTGTGCCCGAATGCAGAAAAGTGAATATCTCAGGAACCGCTGAGCGCGTCACCGTAAACCAGACACTCCCAGATAGCTGTGAGCGAGTAGTACCGCCGTGGAAAAATTCGAAAGGCCCGGCATAAATACGGGCGAGATACACCATCCTAACCTCCCCAACCCTGTTCAAACACAAAGACTCGAATAACTTCGGAACCACGAACGCGTGCGCTACGTCTTGGCTATCGTCTGGTAGGGTTCGTCTAGTAGAGGCACGTCTAAAAAAAAGCGAACGATCCGGGCCGGAATTGAACGAGTTATGCCCCAAACACGGTAGGGGGTAGGAGGAAGGGTATGCACCGACGAATAAAGGGTCAGCGGGGCGGCACAAAATGAAGGGGAACGCTCAAGGGGAGTGGGGAGAGCCTGGAGAACAAGGAATTGAGGGGATACGCACACCCAATCCCGAGATATTCGCAAAACTGATCTGAGTCACCTCTACCCACAAGAATCCCGATTTCTCGACAACGGCTGCACCAACCTGGACATGAAGGACATCGTTCGAAAGCGCTGACAGAGTAGTATTATGTCCCAAAAAATCTAGAGGCATGGCGAAGATCCGGGGGAGATACGACGCAGATATGGTGTGGGGCAGCAGGCTGGGGAAGAAGAAAACGCCGCCCTGGGGCAACCACTGAGGCAATCGATACAAAGCTGGAGGTGGTGGTAGAGGGCACCTGGGAGGAGATGATGAAAAAGGAATCAAACCGATTGGCCTATCCAATCCTGAGATATCCGCAAGGCCGTCTCATACTCCCCTGTAGACAAAAACTCCCATATCTCCACAACCAATGAGCGCGTCACCATGAAAAGGATATCACCAGGCAGCTGTAAGCAAGTAGAACCACCATGCGAGAAAGCGAGAGGCCCGGCGCAAAAACGAGTGAGATACAGGATCCTGACCTCCCTACCCTGTTCTGACACAAAAACTCAAATAACTCTAGAACCATGAATGCGCACGCCACGTCTTGTATATCGTCTGGTAGATGTCGTCCAGTAGAGTCACGTCTGAGAAAAGCGAGCGATTCGGTCGAGAATTGCATGAGTTACGGTCTAACCACAGTAGGGGGGAGGAGGGCGGCATCGCGTTGGTGAGGAACCGCTAGGTGGAACTTTATGAAACCAAACCCGAGATATTCCAAATTTCGTCCTACAGTGCCTTTGTCCAGGAATTGGGCCATATCTCTGAAGCTGCTGAGGCCACTGGAACGAAAAGTACACCATTAGGAAGCTCTCGTCGAGAAGAACCTGAATCCCGATTTGCGAGAGGGACGGGTGAGCGGTGGTTGGGATATTCGCGTCAACGAGGCGGGGGACAAGGGAGGCATGCAGCTACTTGACACTCGGCGAGGGGAGACTTCATGAAAGGTATGTTCATAAAAAGAAGAATATAACACAATGAAAGGGCCCAACCAGCTAAAGTGGCCCTATGTCAACTCAGTACACCCTACGAGGGGGCTGGGGTGTACGACTGTGGCTGTACCGCCTTCCCGAGTGCACTGGTTCCCAAATACTACGAGACGACTGGTTGCTGTACGAACTGGCAGTCACCACTCTGTCAAGCTGCCGGACCAGAGTGGGTTCGTCCCGGTAGTCATGGGAATCACAGGAATCATGGCTGTGCAGCCTACTCGAATACAAGTACTGATGCCTATGACCACGGCCTGGTGAATTCTCGGCATGCAAACGAGATGGCGAGCGGGGGCGTGACTGACGACTTGGTGAACTTTCGAAGTACAAGCGAGGCGGCGAACGTGGGCGGCCATGGCTTGGTGAACTTTTGAAGTATGAGCGAGGCAAATATGGGTGTCCACGGTCATGGTCACGAGATTGAGATCGACCGTGAGAGTGAGAGCGGGAGCAGGGTCGGCCATGAGAGTATCCTGTAGGTAGAACACAAGAGGGTGAATGAGGGTGGCACAACAAGCCATCACCCAAGCTCGAGGACACAGTATGTGTTCGAGTGGGGCCCTGGGGTTGCACCGGTGCTGAGCGATGACTCAGCCCTTCCACTGAGAGTGGCGCACACAATGGTTGTTCCGAGGGGGTATTGGGGTGCACTGACAAGTGGGGATCCTCCAGAGATATGAGCCAGCCTGGACTCAAAGGAGGAATTTGAATATCCGTAGACCAATTTCCTAGATCCCAGCATGCCAGACGGTCCTTGAGAGTGCGCCCGGGTACTTCTCACGGTATCTCTTGTCCTGTAGGGAGTATGACATGACCTTTCACTATTAGACACTTTCCCGCGGCCAAATATTCCTTGCACGAATCACAGTTGGCTCGAATATGACCTTTCTGACCACAGAAAAAGCAAAATGAGTACAGCCAATGGGGTGAGCGACTGTCTGAGGTGGGTGGTGGCTGTGCACATGAATTACAGGCCTCGAGGGGGCCTCGACAAGACTCGAGAAGTGACTTTGCTGCAGTTGCAGCTCGAATTATGTCATCGAGGAACCTGGGGCTTCTATAGCCTGGAGAGAGATACTGTCTGGGGACATCTGAGGCTGTCTGAGGCTGTCTAGACACAGAGAGAGGCCACTCTCGACCTTCTCAAACTTGAACTCGAACTCGAAACTTGCGACTCGAAACTTGATTGTTAGAAAGGTAAGTACATGCCCAGTAGGTAAAAAAAATGCTGACTAAGCAATAAAACCTCGCACTAAAGTAATAGACATAAAAGAAATAGAAAATCAAGTTAGAATATGAGAAACACAGAATAAAAATGAAATCTCCTGGTAGGGAAAACCCATTCCCTACATCGCTTGGATTTTGCTTATACCCACAAGGACTGGACTATAGAGGACTGGAAGAGGGTTGTATGGTCTGATGAGACCAAAATTAATTGCCTAGGGTCAGATGGATGCAAGTGGGCTTGGAAAAAGGCTGGGGAGGGACTTAATGATAGGCTGGTACAAGGAACTCTCAAGTTTGGAGGGGGTTCCTTGATGATGTGGGGGTGTATGACTTGGGATGGTGTTGGCTATGCTACAAAGATTGATGGTAGGATGGATGGGGACCTTTACCTTCAGATTTTGAAGGATGAGCTTCAACAAACATTGGAGCATTCACTGCAAGCATTTCACAATTTTTCTTGAGAAAACATGCTGAAAAAATTGAAGAAAGAGATACTCTTTTTTGACACATGTTTTCAAAGAGAAAAGGCAATAATAACACTTTGTTTTCTTTGCATGATTTACTAAAAAACATTGATTGATGCTAATACCCATTAGTGAAGAACCTAATGGGCATTACCATTAATTCATGTTTTTTGGCAGAAAAGACAAAGAAAACATTACATTATATTCACCTTTTTTCTTTGAAAACAGCTGAAATAAAAGAGTATCTCTTTTTTTCAATTTTTTCAGCATATTTTGGGATGAAAAATTGTGAAATGCTTGCAGTGATTATGGTCTCAATCCATCTGATACAATCTTTCAGCAAGACAATGATCCCAAGCATACTTGCAAAAAGGTTAGAGATTGGCTAGAAGAGCAGGAGTTTGGGACCATGGTATGGCCTGCACAGTCTCCTGACCCCAAGCCCATTGAACATCTCTGGGGTTGCCTGAAAAGAAGGCTTGCAGGGTATGAAACCCCCCCTAATGGGATTCATGAGCTATGGGAGAGAGTTCAGGTGGAGTGGGAGGGGATTTCAGTGGAGGAGTGTCAGAAACTAATTGAAAGCATGCCTAGAAGGGTTGAGGCAGTGCTTAGAGCAAAAGGTGGATATACTAAGTACTGATAATATCTAAATACCCTTGTAAATTCAAAAGTGAAAAAACCCTTTCCATGGACATGCTGTTTTAAAAGGGCCATATCTCTGGACCATGTCAATGAAATCACATGACCTAGGAGCCAAATTGCAGCCAGGACTAGGTACTATTTATGACTCCACCAAATCTTAGTGTGATACTCCATGTGTCTGGCAGTACACTGCATGCACTGAAAATAGGGCAAACATGGAAAGGGTTTTCAGAGTCACTGTACCTGAAGGATGTGTTTGAAGTCTTCTAAGATGAGCCACTGTGAAGGAGAGAAGGCATATCCTTCCAGCTCCTTTTGATTGGGTAGCACTAGGAAGTAGTCAATGGCCTGGCAGAAAGGGAAAGTCAGAAAGACAAAGTAGCTCAGCTAATATAACTTACTGGCCACAGAGTGCATAGTCTGTTGATCATTATACAGCTAGAATCCCAATGAGCTCTCACATCATGGAGCAGCTCAAGTTCAGGAACTTGCAGAGCCTCCCCTGCACAACCCTTGAACCAATTCTTCAGGTTGCCAGTCTTTAGGGTATCCAAGAGTTTGTCCTACTGCAGGCCAGAAGCATGAATGGCCCTCACAATGTCATGACCCCTGGAGATCAGATCAGATCAGACAGCCTCCAAATACTCCTCCCATTCCTCTTCCCCAGGGAAAGCATGAGCCCACAACTGTTCAGCATCAGCAAGGTCAGCATCTGTAAAGCTGTCTAGAACATGGGTGATGCAGATATGTGTTATGTGGAGGAAGCACATAACCAAGTGGTTGAATGCATCAAACTCCACATTGCATGCACCTCTTGTTGTTACTGGCATTGTCCATAGTAAAATGTCCTATCTGGAAATGCCTCTTGATCCTGTACCACCACCATCCCCCCATGGGAAAGTTGTGTCCACCAAGCACTGTTGCTTGTCAACAGAGCCTTGCCCCATCCACCTGTTGGATGTTGGCAAGAGGTTTCACTCCTTCCCCAAGGGGACCTTCAGAGCTTGCTTCTCCCCCCCAATCCTCCTCAGGTTCATCCTGCAATACTTTGCATCACACCCACTGTCCTGGACCTGGACAATGAAGGATGGCCCCAACAAATGGAAGTCTTTCCAGGTCCCAACAATCCCCATCATCTGTGAGAAGACCACACCCAGAGCCATCCACTGGCTGGTTGCAGTCTTCCACTCATTTAAGACTCATCTCAACCCAGTCACTCTCGACACTGAGACAGGAAAGGTGCACCAGGGCTGGCTTCGTCTTTACCAGAACAACCTCCATGTCCACCTTCAGTCACAACTGAAGGCATCCTCCCCCCCACCCCCCTCAGCCAAGCCCCTGCCCCCCACCCCTCGCCCTCCTGGGAAAGCCCCAGTCAAGGTCCACCCCACCACTGCCAACTCCCAGATTGCAGTGCTCCAGGCAGAGATCAGTGCCCTTCATGAGAGTTTCTATAAATACATTGCATCACATGAGGCATGCTGCCACTGCAGCAACAATTCATCCATCGCCTCCTCAGAGGCCAACCCTGATCAGGAATCCACCCCCTCCCCCCCCCTCCCCCAGTTTGTCCTCACCAGGATCAACCCCACCAGCGGTTCCGCTGCCACTGTCAACCACCCCCAGCTGGTTGGCCACCATCCTGCAGGCCCCAGACATCCCACACTGCTTCACTGGCAATCTCACATACACTGGCCCCCTAGCCCTCACCCCATTCCCTGAGAACGTAGTTGAGGCAGTTAAGTTCAAGTTTGGAGGTGCCTCACCAATCTATTTAGGTGTCAGCCTGTCCAGGCAACTGGCTGTTGCCACCTCTGCTGAACACAGCATGGTCACCAAAGCATATACCTTCCCCCCAGATCCATCTATCCCAAAAGCTTGTCATTAGAGATGGCTTTACCTATCAGTCCCCACCCCCTTTTTCCCCTTTGCTTTACTCACTCCCTTCCTCTCACTCTTATGTAGTTTCCACTAACCCGTTTACTCTAGATGTTCGAGTGCAGCCCCAGAAGGGGTCAATGTTAGTACAGTGTCCCCACCTCCCCCTCTTTACCTAGTTAGTATGCCCCACCTGTAGTCCTACATAGGGTTTGTCAACCCCACCAAGGGACTTTAAAAGGAAAAAAAAAAAAAAAGTCCTATCTACAGGCAGGGAGATTGGTTGCCTCAGCTGACTGCTATCTCCAGCCTGCTGAGTGGCAATTGATTATGGCTTACCTTTGCAGTGATCTTGGCACAGTCCAGGAGGTAGAGAATGGTTTTGGCAAGGGACTTCCCAGTATGACTTCTGCATATTCAATGGAAGGCTAGCAGAGAAGACCTCAGCTGCAACAAGCCTGTGCCAGCTTCCTCTGCAATCCAGTGTGCAGTCATTGCCAGAAAAGTGCACTTATTGTGGTCTGACCAAATATCAGCTGTATGAGAAATACATCCACAAGCAGCCTGCAAGAGGCAGATCCAGAAATGGCCTGTCAACCAGAATGAAAGAGTTTACTGACAGTTCAGCCCTCATGGCCACAAAGTAATTTTGCCAGACCTTCACAATGTCCTTGTGCATTTTTGTCTGGTGAGGGATTTGGGAGTCTTTGAGATCCTGTCAAAGGAGCTGGAGAAGCTGGCAAAACTCCAGGCACTTGATAACATTAAGTGACTGGTTCATGTAAGCATGCTAGGAAAAGGAGTACTTGGGGTAGGATAAGGTGCTCACCTGGTTGTTGGCAACGATGAAGACCACAAGGTGCCTGTGAAGCTCCTCTAAAGAAAATTCTGGGATTGCTGCATGTCCACCCTGACTTGTATTCCCTGCTGGGGAAGCCTCAGGCTGCTGGGGTGGGAGGGAAGTAAGGGATCCACCACTTTCAAACACACCCCAAATTTTGCTCAATGAGTATCCTAGAACCATTTTGTCCTTGATGCTTTTAAGCCAAATTGGCCATCCATTTGCTTCTGCCAGTGTGAGGTATTCAAGGAAGTGAAAGTGCTCTATATGGCCCCAGAGCATGTATGTTCCAGTTTTGACTGCATAGATGTAGAAGCATGTGTCAGAAAACTTCTTCTTCCAGGAGGTGGGATCTGCATCATGAGCCTGCCTGTAGGAATAGGGAAGATGAAACTCTCAGCACCTGTTTGTACTAGAGGGAGATGAAACACTCACTTGCAGACCTTGTACACAGTCCTGTCACCCTTCTTGAAAAAATGCCAGATATCTGCAGTGCTTGGGACTTTAGCCTGTCATGGCAGGCTGTAGAGTGGGTCACTGGCCCTGTCCTGCTGTGCTGCAGTGGGAACATCAGTCCTGCAGCCTACCTTGGGGAGGGTCCTCATCAGACTCAGTGCCAGTGCTTGAGGACTCTGAATCTTCAATCATGATTTCTTCCTCTGAGAGAACCTCCAGGTGCCTGGGCCTGGTTTGTACTGGCTGGCTTAGTGGAGGGGGTGCAGTGGGCAGATTGGAAGATCTTGAGCTGCAGGAGCTGGGCCAGCACCTAGCACCCTGAGTACAAGTGCTGGAGGGCTGCTGCAATGGGTGAGGCATGGCCTTTGGGGCAGCTGCAGAGCAGAGAGCAGGCAGGGGAGCTAGTCTGAGCTGAGCCAACCAGGAGCCTGCTTTTTCTATTGGTATGTATGCACCCACCTTAGTGAACTGCTTGCCCCTTGACATCAAGTCTCAGGAAAAGGCATCTGCTGTGCTGAGCACAATAGAGGCTGTGCTGGTACTACTGCCCAGCTTAACTTGGTACACAATATTAGGTGTTGAAGGCATCCATAGCAGAATGCTAGCAAACATAGTACATGCTGGAAACTGTTATCAGAGATAGTCACTATGGCCCCAGCCATTTCACTTGCCTGTTGACTTGTCAAACTCAGCATCAGTTTGCATAACAAATGTTGCCCACCTCCCAACATAGTTCAGGTTGAAGTGGATTGTCTCACTAGAGTGAAAGACTGCAAAGTCACCATTTTGCAGTTCCAGCACCAGCCCTTGTTTGTGGAGCACCAAGCCACCACCTGAGAAGTTGCCAATAGCCAGAGCTAAGCAGAGGTTTTTGTCAAATTGATCCCAGTGTGCCTCTGCTTGAACATTGATATTGATGACCAGAGAAATGAACAGCTCCACTGCAGAAACAGCATTTCCTGGCAGGCTCTCTGCTACTTGTGCCAACACCTCATACTCTGCTTCTGGCAGGCAGACCTGTAGCTTGTGGGGCATGTCATAGGCTACTCTAGCTCCATAAAATGCAAAGGGTCCTACTGTGCTCCCAATCCACACAAAAATGTCTTGAAAAGCCTCTGTCAGCCTGTCAAACAGCTGCCCATACTCAGCCATGTCCCTGGAAGGGTAGGGTAGCATCTGCCATGTATTCATTCTTGAGTTTCCAAGGTGAAGTTCATAGGGATGAATGTCACTAGGAGCATCATTGCCCTGAGGATGTGAGTTCTTGGCTGAGTACCAGAGTTCAAATACAAATAGTGCACCTTGGTGGTATACCTGGTGTACCAGCTAAAGTGAAGGCAGTCAAAAGGTGGAGGAGTATTTTCACCTGCTGGGAGAGAGGATGGTTGAGCAGTGAACAAGTCTGGACCATCCAAGCAAGCAATGAGTGAAGGAAATAGCAGGTCTTTCATGCCCTTGGGCATGGCCATGCAGACAAATGCCATCAAAGAACTGTCATCATTCTGAAGCTCCAGGGCACTATAGGCAAATATTTCAGCACATGCAGAGCAGACTTCTGGCAGGACAAAAACTCCCTACCCCTCAACTGCTGACATGGGGATGTGAACATATGCATCCTTGGATGCCTTGTATCCATTTGGATAAAAATCTTGTAGCTGGGGTTCCTGTCAGCAAAAGCCAGTCTCAGTGCCTCATAGACACACATACCAGTTTATGAAGCCCCAGGACACTTTGCACTGATCTGCCTTGCTTGGCCTTTTCATGATACAAGTTAGTCCAGGCAACATTTTCTTGCTGGTCATGTTGGGCAGGGAAGCAAGTGTTGAGGGTGTGGAAGCAGGAGTAGCACATCTTGATAATGGTAACATCGAGGGGCATTGGGTCAGATAAAGCAGGGTGGGGACAAATATCAGCTGACTGGGAGGGCTGAGGAGAGATGGCAGCACCAGCAGTGCTGCAGTTCAAGTAAGTAGATACTGCTTTGGAGATTGAAATGTACTGGCCATCCTCAGAGAAAACAGGACTACATGACTGCCATGCAGAACTGCTCCTGGGAGGTAACTGCAATTCTCTGAAGCCATTGATTTCAGTATTACTCGGAAAGCATGAAGCAACTTACAAGGTTTTCAGGCCCCCCAAAACATGGTCAGACTCCTTAAAGGAGGTGCAATCCAACAAAGTCCCCCCAATCTCGATCAGGAGGGGCAGCTCCTCTTGCATTCAAGCTATTGTTGGTATGATTTGTCACAGGATCAGCCCTCTCAACTCCAAGGATGCTGATGAGCAGATTAGGAATGCAAATAGAAGAGAGCATACCAGGCTCTGCTGTTTGGGGAGACCTTAGCATAGTAGCTATGTCACTGTGCACCAGCCCATGCACCCTACCTGCCACTGATCACAGGCCTAGACCAGAGAGGAGAAGTAGCAAGTGTACTGACCTACCAGCAGCAATTCATCCAAATTTTGCTCCAGCAGCAAGCCACTCCTGAAGAGTTTGATGGGCTGGGGTGTTTTTCAAGGGACAAACATGAGAGTGGTAGAATTTTGTCATTGAAGGAATGACATGCTTGCTGTGCTTGCCAGGCCTGCCTGGCTTTCCTGGGTCTGTGTTACAAGTCTTGACTGGCAACTGAGTCAGTTATGATGAGGTTGACAGCTTGACAATGAGACAAGGAATGCTGAAGGAACAACCAAACCTAAACAGGACAGGAAGACAAGGATGAAACAAGGAGGGAGAACACTCAATGTCAGAGACAGGGTTCAGGTCCAGCAGGACAGTCACCAGATCAAGACAAGTCAAGGTTTGAACCAAGAATCAGAAGTGAATAGAACTAGGGAGTAAGTATACAGAGGTCCCTACTTATATACTCTCTAGGTAGAAGCCATGAGGACACCATGAGGTGCAGGTGAGGCAGCCTCATGGATACCATAAGGCTTGGGTCCAGGGTATGTGTTAGAACCAGGTTCTGAGGGTTAGGTCCAGACCAGGAAAACAAGTGCCAGCATAGTTCTGGCTAGGGGATCATGAGTTCTGGGACCTACAGAGTTGGCACAACACCCATATTGGCCTCAGCTCATGAACTGGGCCCTTGGATAGGTTCTGGGTATGCCAAGTGACTAAAGAAGGGGACTGGGTAGGAGGTGCAGGGAGCTTGGAAGCTCTAGTCAATATCCAGCTCAGAGTTCAGGTTGATATTATCACTAAGTATCTATGGAAGTAAGTGCATGGATTATATACCTGAGTGCCAGAAGTACCAATGCCAGAGTACCAGCAGTATTGGTAATCCATGGTACTAAAGCTATGTATGGAGTGAGCAATCTACCGACCAGGTGGTCGAAGGCTGGACCACCAGTGGCTGAAACAGGTACTACAGAATGGGGAAGCTATGCTAAGTGAAACCTAGGAAACTACATACTGAACAAAAGAAGGGCAGTGTACCAGGGTCTGAGCTCTGGAGTCTGGAAGTCAGTGATACAAATACCGGAGGAAGGCTATCTACTGGAAGAAATGTCAATTAGTAACACATGATAGCCAGGAGTTGCATGGTCGTGACAGTATGACATCACCCTGACATCAGTGGGGCCTAGACCAGTTCAAAGGATGTGTCCTGATAAGGGTTGGAAGATAAGATCAGATAGACCAGATAAGATCATGGGTGATCTAATCATGATCTAATTGCAGATTAGATAAGAAAAATCTTTGATAGGATCTTCATTCCACAACAGTCTGCTTCTGCATTGACCAATCTGTAAAAAGATAGAGCCTCTAGTGTGAAACCAATGAATGAGCAGGCTATATAGTACTCACTCTTGATATATGAAAGAAAGCTGTATCCCTGCTAGGATCTGCAGGAACTGGCCTGCAATGACACTCTCCCTGTTAGAACCAGTTCTGGCAAGGGGATCATGAGTTCCAGGACCTACAAAGTTGGCACAACACCTGTATTGGCCTCAGCTCATGAACTGGGTCCTTGGATAGGTTCCAGGTATGCCAAGTGACAAAGCAAGAGAATAGACAAGAGGGTGTGGGCAGCTTGGGAGTTCAACTTGGAAGTTCAAGTTGGAAGTTCTAGTCAGAAGTTCAGCTCAGAAGCTCTAGTCAATATCATTGCTGAGTATCTATGGGAGTAAGTACACAGCTTATATACCTAAGTGCTGGAAGTACCAATGCCAGAGTACTGGCAGTATTGGTAATCCATAGTACCAAAGCTATGTACAGAGCAACTAATCAACCATCCATGTGGTCAAAAGCTGGACCACCAGTGGCTGAAACATATACTGCAGAATGGGGAAGCTATGCTAAAGTGAAACCTACAAAACCATACACTGAACAAAGGAAGGGCAGTGTACTGGGGTCTGAGCTCTGGAGTCCAGAGGTCAGCAATATACATACCAGGAGCAGGCCATCTACCAGAAGTAATACCAATTAGCAAAGTGTGACAACCAGGAGTTGCATGATCATGACACTCCCTCAAGGCCTGGCACCATGATACATATGATGGACTCAAGATCATTCCCCTCAAAGGTTTTTTGGCTGTTCACCAAGCCATTCTGGATGGAGTTGATCCACAAAGCAGGACTTTGAAGTGGAGAGTCATAATGTGCACTGGCTAGTGCTGAAATAACAGAATGGGAAGTGGTGTTCAATGCCCTCACAAAGACACTGCTAGCTTTCCATCATCCATTGGAGCATAAGATCATGCTGTTTCATGTGCAAGCAGAAGGGCTTGGGTGTGAGGGAATACCATCTGGAGAGGGCCTGGCCACTGTTTTTGGCAATAGTAAGGCATCCTCTGAGTCAACTTCATTACTTAACAGCAGCACCAATTTTTTTCTCAAGGTTACAGCTTCTCCTGCTGGCTCCAGGTGACCCAAGGCTTGGTATACCAATGTGACTTCCTCACTTGTCAAGGACAGCAAGATAGACATCCAAAAATCTGGAGTCATATGAGGGGTAGAATGAAGGGTAAAGGTGAGCATAAGCCTTTGCTAAGAAAGAGAGTTGAGCTCACCATGTGTGGAGGTTCCATGCACAATGAGCTCACTACTTACTGTGTTAGGTGAGTTGTTCTCATGCCTTAATGCCAGCATGGTCAGCTCAAGTGCCACTAGACTGAGCAGTGCAGGCTATCCCATGCTGTTCAAAAGCAGCTATATGTTGGCCTAAGATAGTGCAGGGTGGGGAAATTGACTAACAGATATTGTGATAGAAGTGAGGTGACTGGTCCAAGCCATGGTCATTCAAGGAGGACAAGAACTTTGGAAGCTGAGCTCATTGCAGTGCTTGCCCTGCTTAGTAAGCTCACCCTGTGCTGCCTGGAATGGAAGTCTCAAGCTTGTTATTATATTGTAGCTAGGCCTACCATGAATTCTTCCATTAATCATTGCAAGTCTCTTGCAAGCACACCAACTCAAGGTGAGCACCACTGAAATGTTACTTCACCAGTGCAGCAAAGTCAATCAAAATACCTGCAATGTCCACCACATCACCAGCTTGCATGCATGGCAGATATCAGTAGGATTTCTGGCCCTACTTATATTGTACATGGCCCATTGTGCTTGGTGCATTGAAGCCTTATCCAAGCTACTTCTATGCAGGGGACTGCATTGCCCACAATGAAGAGCATACAGACAGGTTCACTGCATCAAGAACTTCTATGCTGTTAATTCCTCTGAACTAACAAGCAGTGGGTCTCTTTTACACTTATCCATACTTGCTGGACAATTCATGTTGCTCACACAGTACCCTCCAACAATGAGATGAAAGGCCACCCAGCTACAGCAGCATCTGACCCTAACACCTTCAGCCAAGCTGGGCCAGGCTGCTGATTGTGAGGATCAAGATTTCACTGAAGGAAAAAATCCTCTGTCAGCTGTGTGGAGTGCATTTTTCTGGGTAAGTATTTGCACTAGCCTGTCGATTCACTTGTGCTCACACCTTTCTTGGTTTCTTCTTCTGGCTTCTTGCTGTACAGGGGCCATTTCCATAGCACTGTGGTGAGAACTTCCTGCACATACAGCAGCTGTCATGGGCCCTTGGTGAAAGTATGGCCTGCAGTGCACATGGAATGGAAACTCTTCAAAATGCAGATGCTGCAGACTGACATTGAACAAGCTGTGGGTGGGTAGGGTTTCATGTGGAGATATTGTTCTGTATCTTTTGAAAATCAAAATGGTAAGTGTTCACACTCCCTGCTGGATAGCATTCAGTCTGAGCACAGATTCTACATGCAGGGGTTCTGCTCAGGTGTCATAGATATGACTGAGGAACAGTTGGCTGTCAATTGCAATGCAATCATGCTTCAGGGGGGCAACTTGGACCTGGATGTGGTTATTCCTGATATTAACTGGTGGGTTTCTCTCATTTGCAAACAATGGTAGGACTACACACTTTATTGCAAAAGGGACATAGACTTTGAAGATTGCATCACCAAGCCACAGGGTCATCACATTGCCTGGAAAGCCAATATCACACTCCAGACTGCCAATGAATTCCATCTTGATCTGGATGACCCCAGCTATGGATTTGATCTTGGCCCATCTGATGGCACAGTTCACCAGACTTTGGGGAATCTGACCTTGGGCTTGATTTCAGTGATGGTCCAACTAGCATTGTTAATGGAAGTGTTGAAGTTGGGCATGATGCACCTTCCAAGTACTGGTGACAGAGCCATCAAAGATCCAAATGTGGCCACCATCAGTTCTGGATGCATATGGAAGGAGGGGAGAGGCACTTAGCACAGGGATTTTTTCAGGCCCCTGTGGATGCCTCCTGCCTCCCCCTGAATTCCTTTGTGAGGGGAAAGAAAGAAACATGGCAGAGTCAAGGATGCAGTGCTATTGATAGAACTCTGGACTAACTGTATACTCCAATTTGCCACCTCCCACAAATATATACCTGGCTTCTGCTACACCACATATTTCCACCTTTCCCCTTAGTGCACCCAGCTGTCTCCAGCCTACAAGACCTGACCTCATTCTGAGGAGGTCAGCCACTTGCTGGAAGAGCCAAGCTCTAAACCTGGTGACACACCCTCCTTGCATTCCCAATGTCTCCTCAAGCCCAAGTGGCACCAGAATTGATAGCAGGAAAAGGCAGGCTGCTGCTTGCAATTCCTCTAGGAGCAAGGTCCAATCTGAAGGGCAAGCTGCTGTTGTTGACAAGCATCAGAGGTGAGTAACCCTGTCTGGCACAGCTCCAGCATCTGCCTCCATCTCCACAGCCCATAAGAGGAGCTGCCATGCAGCCACATCAAGCAGCTCATCAACTTTGTGCATATCTAGGTCTGGATACAATTGCTATAAGGAAGATTAGCCTGTATAGGTCACTTCAATGCAAATATGCCAAGGTGCTTACTCCCTGTGTGCATAGTGGACCATCCCCAAACCAAATGCAGCTGTCCCTTTCTCTGAGTGAAATTTGGAATGTAACTGAAGCCACAGAAATCCATTTCACATCTTCCATGGCAATGGGTCCAAATGAATAGTGATGTGGGGGCATGGGCATGAATGCTGATTGAGGGAGCAGTGGGAGAGAATGGAGGGGGTGAGTTTTAGGTGGAAGGCTTGAATTTGCTTCTCAGATAGAAATTGTCAATGCAGCATCCAGCCCTGGGATGATATCTGCAGCTGCCCTAAGCTGCACTTCCATATGAGGCTGTGTGGAACTAAATCCACATTCCATCACCCAGGTGGGAACAGGGGAAAGGACCTCGGGGTGGAGATCAAGATGTAAGTCCAGAATGATAGTGGTGGGGGACTCATCATCCTCAATCACCAGATTGAAGTTGAAGACAGGGTGGTGGCCATCCAGCATGTCATCTGCATCAAGGGAATTCTTGTCAAGGAAGTATCAAATGTGGCCTGCAAAGGACTGAATGGGAGCCTCATGGATTGGATAGGGAGCCATTGCTATGACCTGGCAGGCTTCAGGTAAGTAAAGAAGTCTAGAAGATGTAGTGGCTGATTGGCTACCTTGCAGAGAAAAGCTCTAGCAAAGTACTTACTTTTCTGGCATTTGATACTGTCTATAATCAGATGACAGAGAAACAATTTTGACAAACTCTTCTGGTGTCACATTATTGAAAACCTGAGGATGGATCAGATTACTGCAGATAAGGTATGTAGCAGTCCTCACCTGAGAATCAACAAATGGAATTTGAGGAGCATGGATGATGGCAAGACAGTGATCAAAAGATGGTGGGTTGGTGTCAACAAAGGGAGAGTTGTCTAGGATATGAAGGTCAGCAAAGTCCTCCAGGTGAACCTGTTCAGGGGTTGATGGTGCAGATGAAGTGCTAGAGTCAAGCAGGGATGTCAGTGAGTTTGATCTGTTGCTTGCCATATGTGTGGGAATGTGTGAATAGCACATGGCAGGCAGCATGCTGGTGGCTCTTTGTAATTTGTTGGGCAGCAGGGACATTTCTGAGTAAAAGTGCAAGCTGAGAGTATGCCTAGTGGTTGTGGATGGATATTAGAGTAGAGTTGGTGGGAAAGCAATGGCAGTGGGAGCTAAGGCAGTGATGCCATGGCCACCCAAGGCATGATTACATCAGACAAAGACACAACATCTTTAGATTAGTAGCTGGAAGAACAGCAGTGGCTCCCAAAGAAGGGCTTGGTGTGTTAGGTAGTACCAGTACCATAGTAGTAGGTGGAGACCTGATGAACAGACAGCAGGAGGTAGCTGTGCTACAAGCCAGCAGGGAGAACTTAGACAGGGGGAGCTCTAGAGAGCTCAAGCTGGCTTCAAGCTTTAGCTTGAGCTTGAAAAGCTGTCAGCATGTGCAGTTTTTCCCACAGCTTGGCTCAAACCAATGCCAAGCTGCAGCTTGGAGTCAATAGAAGCTCAAGCTATGGCAACACTATGTGAGAGTCACATGAAAGTTTAACTCTTGTGCTGTGCATTCATGGTAGAGCAAGAAGCCCAAGTCAAGGGCTAAGCTCAAGTGTCATGGTCTCTGCTGCATAAATCCTTTTAATGGCCATTCTCAGTGTCAAAAATTAAGTCTGGTTCTTGTTTTCAGTCATCAACTTAGTACCTGAGCTGTCTGGGTTTCAAGAACCCTCTTTTGAGGACAAAACAAGACTTGCACCCCTTCTTTTCTCAATTTTCCCTGGTCCCTTGATCTAATTCCTTACATCTGGAGCCCACTGTGAGGGGGTTCTTTGTTAATCTGGAACCAGGTACTAGCTCCACAGAATCACCACATGCACAGCCAAAGAAATGAATGGTACACTACAACACAAGGCAAGGGACATGAGAGGCTACTGGGTAGATAATAGGTCCCACAGAAGTTATGTGGCACCAGAAAGGGTGCTGACAGGCATGGAGAGAAGACCAACTTACCACAAGGAGCACTATGAGAGAGGACAAGGGTATGGACATTTGAGCTCATGATGACATTTACTCTAGGAACTGCCCTGTTGCATGCTCTTGGTCTTGTGCTAGAAGACATGCACAGGGAAGCTCATACATATTCATATACACCATGACAATCTCATGAGCACTCCCTGCCTCAGTCAATTGGAATATCCCCATCTTGAATACACCACCACTACCTTGCTGATTCATGCTACATATTACCCTTGTGCAGGGTCACATTCTTATGGTAGACCTTCATATGGGCAGGGTGAGACATGCAAATACTTCCCTGAACCAACCAGATCAAGGAGCAGGGAGAGAGGGATGTTAGGTATGAGGGACAAGTGAGATAGAAGGTCATACTCACAAGAGAGAAGGGATGAGAGAGGAGAGTGGTATCACAGAGAGACAGAGTCATATTGCAGGCACAAAAGGTCAGAGGCAAAAACAGTCCTTGAGATGTTAGGTCAAGGAGCCACAAACTCTTGCATGCCAGAGCCACTTGATGGGATGCCTAGTCAAAGGTCAAGCAAGGTGCCAAAGTTCTTGGGTAAGGCATGAGACCTTGTAACATACCTGAATGAGATCTACTATCTATGCTGGTCAGCAAGGTGCAGAAGCAAGGAGTGGATCAAGTGGACATACTGGCAACAAGGGCACAGAGGAAGAGGGATATCAGGACAGAAGAAGACCTCAGTGAGTACCTCCACAGGTACAAGGAGATTGCTCAGTACCTCTACTCAAAGGGCAAGATCACCCCAGTTGACTATGATGGTTACATCCTCAAAGGTCTCAATCTGGAGTTGAAGTGAGAGGTGTTGATGAACCTGACACTTTGCTATGGTATATGTTCACACAATGATCCCTGGCCTTTGAGATATGTATGTGGTGGATGAGCTGAAGTTCCCCATCAATGATAGGTTTGAGACACAGAGGAGTAGGGCTTTGAGGACAAGAGAAGCACAGCCCTTGAGAGGTGAGGAAGTGACCAGGTAAGGCAGGATCTGGCTCAGATGCAGCCACAGGTGCAAGCAGAGGTCAAGGTGCAGAGGGCACTGTCCTACAAGGGTAATGGTCAGACTTGCCCTACCAAGGGTTCTGTGAGGACAGAGGATGAGGAATGGCCAGGTACTCACCAGTTCATAATTGATGTTTGAGAGTCAGGCTTGGCAATGGCACCAGCAGCATTGACAGCCCAAATCAAGGAGACCCCCACAGACAACAAAAGTGAGCCAGAGTATGACTTCACTGTGGTTGAAGAAGAAGTATTGAATGTGCAGGTACCAAGTGTGGAGCACAAGGCAATGAGAGCCCAGAGCTATCAAGGCTCTTCAATGCCACTCTCATTCATAGAGGTGGAGCTTGCAGAGCAGGCAATGATCAAAGGGATTCTGGACAGCAGATCACAGGTGGTCATCTTGAGGAAAGAGATAGTGGAGGTGCCACAGCTTCCTATTGACAAGGAAGGCTGTGTCAAGACAGAGAAGCAGAAGGTGAGGTGTTGGCATCAAGGACACTACTGGAAGTTTTGAGGGAAAAAAGCAAGTTTTGAGTGAAGAGCAAGTCATGACAGGAGATTGAGGCATGGAAGCCATGAGTTCAAAGGCAGAGAGTGAGTTACAAGAGCAGGAGGACTGGCATGAGAGAGATCAAACCAAGGCCAATCAGCAAGACACAAGTGAGGGAGAAAAGGGAGGCAAAGCAAGCCCCCTGGATATTCATGAGGAGGATGCCAAGTCCTCAAGTTTACCTTTGTGCTCATTCATGGTTGAGCCACTGACCAATGTCATGCAGGGGAGTAGTCCAATCACCCATGTTCTCAAGTATGAGCCTGTAGTCAAGAGGGTTTGCCCAGTCACTAGAGATAGGCCAGAGGAGATTAGAGTGAGAGGGAAAATGGAAGGAGAAGCACTGACTTACCTTTTATGATTGCCAGTGTGACTCCTTGAAGGGGAAATGGACAAGCAGTTGATGAGGGAACAAAGTGACACCTTCAATTGGGACCCTGGTGGACTTGTAGCCCAAAAGTTGAGGGCTGGTCAAGTGGCTTGAACAGGCTTGTAAGACTGTGCTTGCTGTGGGGCCATGCCAAGAGGAGATTGTTTGATAATGGAAGAAATAGAAAAGAGAAAAGCCCAGGTGAGTGTGTTTAAATCATACCTTAATAATTGGCTATGCATGTCATCATGCAATGATGCATGAGAGTCATGAGGTTCAAGATGCAAGCTTGCAGTTAGAGTAAATAAATCACACCTGAGTTTCCTTTGCTTAATTGTTGCAAGGGCAGAGTATATTCAGCACTGATAACAGGTTACAGGATGTATATATCAAAGCCATCAAAGCTTTGCAACAAGAGGAGATGAGTGCAAGGCAATGTACCTACAACATGAGCTCAGTCATGAGCTCCATGCTTACTGAGGACCTTTTGGAGTGAAAGAGGAGATGGCAAGGTGGATAGATGAGCAAGGTGAGGGTGTGTGAGAGATCAAGAGGACAGTCAATGCAACTTCATTCAAGTATCAAGGAAGGGGTTTGAAGGAGGAGGGGAAACTGAGGGAGATGAAGCATCTGGCATGAGCATGTCACCAGTTGGAAGTGGGGTGCCAAGGGTGTTGGTGGATGTGAGAGGAGCAAGGGCTGGTGACAAGGGGGTGACATGTAGGGGCTCAACAGTGGCATGAAGGGAGTCCATGAAGGACATTAGCAGTGGTGGGGACAGGTGATGGCTATGGTGACACACAGGCTCTAGCCCAGCCAGTGACTTCTGGCCCTCAGAGGAGTCCCTACCATCAAGATGAGCTGGTGAAGGATGGTCAGTGCATGGTTAGTGTCCTCTGAGGGGACACACAGGGCATCCATGGGTACAGTGGGGTTATTGGGAGACAGTGCAGTGAGAGGGAGGGGACAGCAAGAGCATGAGAAAGGAGCCAAAGAAGATCAACAATAGTTCCCCAAATTGGGAATATGCAAACAATGACATGTCAAGCTATGAGCATGCACAGCAAGACCCTCAAGCAGCTTGACTGAGCTTCATATAGCAACTATTTTCTTCATTTTGTTTTCTATCTGCTCTATGCCATGAACTGATGCTGCATTACAGGAATGTGAACCTTCAAAGTGGAGCTTTGAGCCTCTATTGTACAGACTGCCCCATGAAGCTTGGCACCTCAAGAAAGCTCTTCTGATGGCTATGAGCAAGGGTGTTTCCTTTGACCACTCTCTCTGCTTTGAGATAATCTCCTTGGGTTAAGTTTTGCAACTCAGTATGGCAAACTGATTACATGTTACAGGGATGAGAGCCATCAAGGAGCATACTTTAAAAGATGGTCTAGGCTCAAGCAGCCTTCAAGACATCTTGTGAAGATGGTGAGTGCAGATCGCATCACTTCAGAATTGCACAGGTTGCAGATCAAAGCCATTGTGCTCAGTAGTGGAGCCTGCAGAATGAGAGTTTGACACTTAGTGGGCTGGGCCAGTGTCTGAGGGGCTAAATATATTTTCCTAAGTTGTCTACCCTACATAATGCACTAACTACTTCCACCCAGGTACTTGAAGGGGTCAAGGACTTGTCAAGTAAGCCATTCAAGGCTTGGGCAGCCTAGTGCATCAATGATGGTCTGAGGGCCATTTGACTCTGAGGTGAGGGCATGTAGAGGCTTTGTTCCCTTCACAAGCTGCTTTGTAGTCAGGATCAAGCACATTGGAGGGGTTTGCAGCCTTCTGGGTTTTGAGACAAGGTATAGGGTGACAACCAAGGATGAGGATGGTTGCAATCTAAAGCCCCCATCAGATGTAGGCATGGTGAGGCCCCTACTAGGAGATCTGAGAGAGGAAGGTGGATGGAGAGGGTCAAGGATCAAAGGAGTAGATGGAAGGGTTGAGGGGAGAGGTTGGAGAGGTTTCAAGGGTCAAAGGAGAGGTTTCAAGGGTCACAGGAGAGGTTTCAAGGGTTGTCAGAGAGGTGTTGAGGGTTGAAGGAGAGGTTTCAAGGGTCAAAGGAGAGGTTTCAAGGGTTGTCAGAGAGGTGTTGAGGGTTGAAGGAGAGGTCTCAAGGGTCACAGGAGAGGTCTCAAGGGTTATCAGAGAGGTTTTGAGGGTTGAAGGAGAGATTTCAAGGGTTGTCAGAGAGGTGTTGAGGGTTGAAGGAGAGGTTTCAAGGGTCAAGAGGAGTGAGGCAAGGAGACTTAGGAGTGTGGCAGGCAAGGTGATGACTAAGCACACAAAGAGTTTGGGCCTGAGAGCTACATGAAAAGTTCAACTTTTGTACTGTGCATTCATGGTAGAGCAAGAAGCCCAAGTCAAGGGCTAAGCTCAAGTGTCATGGTCTCTGCTGCATAAATCCTTTTAATGGCCATTCTCAGTGTCAAAAATTAAGTCTGATTCTTGTTTTCAGTCATCAACTTAGTACCTGAGCTGTCTGGGTTTTGAGAACCCTCTTCAAGGACAAAACAAGACTTGCACCCCTTCTTTTCTCAGTTTTCCCCAGTCTCTCAATCTAATTCCTTACACTGCCTAATCACAGGTATCATTGCTGCACTTGCCATGGAAACAGTTGATGGCAACTTTGAGGTGGTCATCATTTTTTCCCACAGCTTGCACTGCTTAAAGAAGGGAAACTTCTGCATGACAATAGCATGACTGTGGATAACTGGTGCATCACCTGCATATGCAGATACTCGTACCCATCTAGTTCCTTATCAGTGTATGAATGTCTGCCACAGTATCCAGCCTCTCAATGGGTGAACCCTCTCATGATCAGGTCAACCAGTTTTGAATATGTATTAATACCTACCTTCTCCACCAATGATGCACTTCTCAAACCTCAATCACCTGCTCAATTCTGGAGTGGGGACAACCCACACCAACTACACCAGATACATTGTAGTGCCACTGCCTGCAGCATCTGCTTCATCAACAGTGTTCCTCAGTTCTTACCTGAGGCCATCTATGTGTTGAACAAGGATGACTCAAGGTGACAGTGCATATATACCATTCCCATCTGGTATGTTATTATTGAGAATACCTAAAGCATGTCTGAGCATATCTGAGGTTGTTTATATTGGTGATTCATGTTTCCTCAGCTTCAAATTTGAAACCTGACAGATCAAGATAACTCTGATGGACCAAGACTGCTGACATATGCAATATCTACATATTAATAATATATTCTCAGGTCTGGTTTAGGGAATTTTTCTGATGCAGCCTGTTCAGTGTCCTTGTGAATGAACTACAAAACTTCAAGAATTGTGTTGCATGTCCATGTGCCAGCATGAAAACTTTGGACATGCCAAAGTATGATTGTCTGGCTTTCCATAGAATCTGGCATTGGAGATTCTCATTATCTGATCTCATCTGACTACATCCTACCTGATTCAACCCCGTTTTCACTGGGTTTCAGGTCCCAGGTTGTTTCTCATCTCTTTCTGGTCTTGGGTAATAAGGCCTAAGGTTTCATTGATATAAGCCTGATCTTGAAGATAAGTATGTACCTCTTTGATAGCCCTGCCCTACTCACTTTTCAAAGCAGTCATGAGTGAGAACTACACTTCGTCCATGCCTCACTACCAAATCCCTAAGGTGAGGTTACTGCATGCAGAGGTGCACATGAGGGATGCATGGTTCAGAGATTACTGTGAGTATCTCAATGCACACTCATATGGTTGCCTTGATGCCATGTGGGCTATCAGCCCTTAATCAGACGTGTTGCAAAGAGGCACCTCAACTGTGGATTGAGACAAGAGGAACAAGACCATGACCTTGAGTGATTTATGAGAATGGTGAGGCATTCACATATGTATGCTAGCTACTTGTCCTGACATTGCCTTTGCAGTGGGTGCCTTGAGCAGACATGCTGCTGCTCCAGGCAAAAAAAAACATATGATAGCCCTTAGATGGGTTTATTGCTATCTCTGTGGTACTGTTGACTCTCATCTCAGGTATACCACTGCATCTGAAACTGTCTCTGTTGGATATGTTGATGCAGACTGGGCAGCTGATATAAATAATTGTCACTCTATTACTGGCTACATGTTTACCTTCTGTGGTGGTGCAGTAGGCTGGTCATTGAAGAAACAAACTTCAGTGGCTCTTTCAAGTACTGAGGCTGAATATATGGCCATTTCTGCTGCTGCTAAAGAGGCTATCTGGGTCTGCACCTTGCTCAGAGAAATAGACTTTGTCACACAAACTAATCCTACTCCCCTTCATGTGAATAACCAATCTGCAATTATGTACCTGTCTACCAATGAGCAAATGGCAGACATTCTTACAAAAGGACTCTCAAGGGAAAAACATGTTCATTTTTCTAGGGGCATGGGTGTTTTTTATTAGTTGAGATATTCACTGTTGAGTGGGCATGTTGTGACATGGTCCCCCTGTCTTATGTGTTTGCACTCATAATATCTTACATGATACTTTGTTTATGGTTGATAGTTTTTTCCTCTCTTGTATTAAGTGTTCTTACTATGGCCTTCTATAAAATATAGAAGTCTTCCTCATTGGATATCCTTTCTACAGTTAAATACATCTTGCAAGCAGCCACAGCCAGGCCATGAGCTTCCCAAGTGTCTATATCCCTGAAAACAGCCCAGTCCCACAATGACTTGTTATCAGTGGGTGTGCAGTCAATTTCACCCTGCCAGAGATCTAGCCAGAGTGTGGCCATGTTGGTGCCACTCAGGTGCATCAGCTCAGATGAGAATACCTCAGGGATACCTTGGATGAGGTGTGTCTGGAGGCCAAGCAAGATACTTGGTCCAACTATGCCTGTTTCAAGTCACCATCTCTCATGCTCATGCTGTGTGCATGAGCTGATGAGATGAACTAGTTGCTCACAGTATACATGTGAGTTCCCAGGGCCAATATCATAGATGTTAATGTCTGGGTGCTTGCAGCCAGCTAAATTATAATTATTGGGCTCAAGGAGTACTGGATAATATTGTGGGGTGCCAGGTTTATGACATCCTTTCATAGGACACAGGAGGCAACAGCCATTTTTGCCCTGATGACCAAAAAAGTTGCTGAGAGTGAGCAGGCCAGTACCATCAGCACATGTGAGAAAGAGGAAGGGGTGTGAGATGAATTTGCAATCTTGTGAGGCATCCCAGATGTGAAGTCCTTCATGCTGGATAGTGGAGAGATGGTGTAGGCCTGAGAAGAGGAATCAGTTGATTATCTTGGGCTTCTTGGGACCAGGTATGATTGTGCTGGGAAGAACATGTTTCTTCTTGTAGTGGTGGTTGGGAGAGAGGTCAAGAATGATCCAGATATATATCCAACACTCAGATTCCTTACTCTCATATAACTGAGTGCTGTCAATGAATAACATGAGCAAAATGTCATAAGGGTGAATCCTGTTTTCAGCCACTGCATGAAGGTAGGCATCTCTGCAAAACGCATTGTTGTATGCATTGATAAACCCACCATTTCCCCAGATCTCCTGAAATAGCTGCTGAGTATGCTTGTCATGATAGTGCATCTTCTCAGCAGTCTCTGGATGTCACCAAAGGGCCTGGAGTTTGGGGGAAATGGAAATCATATGGAACACAGAGTGGGGCTGTTTAATCCTGCCATTGGACCTCTGAAGCTTGACTTGATCATACCATGGTTCAGAACACTCTGGACAGGCATTGAAATCGGAAAGCAGGCCTATGAAGGTGGCACAGGAATTAATGCACATGTCCTTCATGATGGATGTGACTCTGCTGAGATTGGCAAGGTGTCATTTGGTTTGGTGGAACATGGGGAGTTCAGAATTAGGGAATGACTTTTGTATGGCCTGCTGGATCCTTGCATATGTGCTCTTGGATGATGTGCCTTGCATATGAGTTCCTTGATGTCAAGGTCAAGGAGGGAGGAGGGGGCAAGAGGAGCAGGTGGACAACTGTTGTTGCATTCAGCAGACTGGTTGTTGTCATTGTGAAACTCTCCAGGACCATTGTCATTGAAAACATCCCCAGGGCCATCATCATTGGGAAGGTCTGCAGGATGTTAGTTACTAGCTTAAAGGAAAATCCAAATATGTACATACATCAGTTGCCATCTCCCTGGTCAGGGAGTTGAAGGCAATGCTCTGCTGCTGGAGCCTAGATATTTCATGGAAACCATAGAAGTGAGCAGCTGGCTGCATATTCTTACCAACCATGGATGCTTAGCAGTGCCAGTTTCACAAGAGGCATCATGGCTCCAAGCAGCAGACATGATGAATGCATGAAATGCATCAGATCATTTTGCCAGTCTTATGGACACCTTCTCATCATCATCTGCCTCACATAGATGACACTTCCAAGTTCTAACCATGTTAATTGGCCTGTGGACACCCTTACAGTATTTGTGGCAGACACACCACAGGCCTTGAGTGGGGTCTGGCACTGTGATGAGGAAATAATGTAGAGGACACTGGTACCAGGCAATTCAGAAGAGGTTGAATGAATGGCATTAGTTGCACTAGATAGCACAGATGGAATGACATGCACTGCAAGCATTTCACAATTTTTCATGCCAAAATATGTTGAAAAAATTGAAAGAAGAGATACACTTTTATTTGGCCTGTGTTCACAGAAAAAATGCAAATATAACATTTTGTTTTCTTTGTCTTTTCTGTGGAAAAACATGAATTGATGGTAGTGCTGATTAGCTTCTACACTAATGGTTATTACCATCAATCAATGTTTTGTGGCAGGCCACGCCAAGAAAAGAAGTTATTAATTTTGCCTTTTCTCTTTGAAAACACCTGTCAAAAAAGAGTATCACTTTCTTCAATTGTTTCAGCATGTTTTCTGAAGAAAAATTGTAAAATGCTTGCAGTGATGGATTGAATATATCACATTGCATGCAAATGAAAGCATGAAATCAATGTATGTGACATGTTGAATCAAATCAATGTTTGATGGAAACTATGCCCAACTGTGGTGAATCTGGGCATGTAGCCACACATGGTAAAACATACAAACAATAGTTGCTACATATGGCTATGGTTGTCTATGTGGCTATATATATGTCCATTTTTCACTGGGTGTGAAACCCCATATTTATGATTTATATGCTTATACAGATATATAAATATATATTTGGTCTCAAATGCAGCAATTAATAAGTTATCAGTCACTGTACAGTGGGGGGCCTACCTGTCACATGTGGCACACTGTAGTGGCTGTACAGCCAAAACTGTTTTTGCTAATGGAGGGGAATAGGGAATGCAAGAAATTGATCTGGATGTTGGGGACTTGGATTGCACCTGGTGTGGCCCAGTAGATCATCAGACATTTGTAATTTCAAGTCTCTCAGCATTCTGACTTCACTGTATAATACAAATTTATAAAGGTCACATTGAAGCTAAACAACTGGCTTAAAACATTGATGCCACTGGGCCCCATGAACCATCTGGCTCATATCCAGTTCCACATACCTGCCTTTAGGAATGACCACTATGGTCCACATGGAATAAAACTTTCTCCAGAAGGTGGGAGGTATCCAGAGCAACAATCTCTCCTTTGGACCTCTGATCCAGCCATCATTGAAAAGCTTGACTGGTTCATGCCACACATTCACATCATCCTGCTGGATGCCATCAAGGAGCTGTTGACTATCATGCAGTGCCTGGGAAGGGACTGATGAAAAACAGATTGAGAAGGCTTGGGTAAATCCAGGTCAGTTCAGTGAAGTCAGAAAACATGGCCAGTGGACAAGACTCACCTATGTGCACCCCTCTCTCAGCATCCCAGATCCTCACTGTCTTGTCAGAGGACCCTGACACTATCCTCTTTCCATCAGGGGAGAATCCAACTGACAAGACCCCATGAGTGTGCCCCTCAAGTGCCCCTCTTATCTGCACCCCTCTCTCAGCATCCCAGATCCTCACTGTGTTGTCAGAGGACCCTGACACTATCCTCTTGCCATCAGGGGAGAACCCAACTGACCAGACCCAATCAGTGTGCCCCTCAAGTGTCCCTCTTATCTGCACCCCTCTCTCAGCATCCCAGATCCTCACTGTGTTGTCAGGGGACCCTGACACTATCCTCTTGCCATCAGGGGAGAATCCAACTGACAAGACCCCATGAGTGTGCCCCTCAAGTGCCCCTCCTATCTGCACCCCTCTCTCAGCATCCCAGATCCTCACTGTCTTGTCATCTGACCCTGACACTATCCTCTTGCCATCAGGGGAGAATCCAACTGACAAGACCCAATCAGTGTGCCCCTCAAGTGCCCCTCCTATCTGCACCCCTCTCTCAGCATCCCAGATCCTCACTGTCTTGTCAGAGGACCCAGACACTATCCTCTTGCCATCAGGGGAGAATCCAACTGACAAGACCCCATGAGTGTGCCCCTCAAGTGCCCCTCCTATCTGCACCCCTCTCTCAGCATCCCAGATCCTCACTGCATTGTCAGAGGACCCTGACACTATCCTCTTGCCATCAGGGGAGAATCCAACTGACATGACCCAATCAGTGTGTCCCTCAAGTGCCCCTCCTATCTCCACCCCTCTCTCAGCATCCCAGATCCTCACTGTGTTGTCAGAGGACCCTGATACTATCCTCTTTCCATCAGGGGAGAATCCAACTGACAAAACCCCATGAGTGTGCCCCTCAAGTGCCCCTCTTATCTGCACCCCTCTCTCAGCATCCCAGATCCTCACTGTGTTGTCAGAGGACCCAGACACTATCCTCTTGCCATCAGGGGAGAATCCAACTGACAAGACCCCATGAGTGTGCCCCTCAAGTGCCCCTCCTATCTGCACCCCTCTCTCAGCATCCCAGATCCTCATTATGTTGTCATCTGACCCTGACACTATCCTCTTTCCATCAGGGGAGAATCCAACTGACAAGACCCGACCAGTGTGCCCCTCAAGTGCCCCTCCTATCTGCACCCCTCTCTCAGCATCCCAGATCCTCACTGTCTTGTCATCTGACCCTGATACTATCCTCTTGCCATCAGGGGAGAATCCAACTGACCTGACCCGATCAGTATGCCCCTCAAGTGCCCCTCCTATCTGCACCCCTCTCTCAGCATCCCAGATCCTCACTGTCTTGTCATCTGACCCTGACACTACCTTCTTGCCATCAGGGGAGAATCCAACTGACCAGACCCAATCAGTGTGCCCCTCAAGTGCCCCTCCTATCTGCACCCCTCTCCCAGCATCCCAGATCCTCACTGTCTTGTCATCTGACCCTGACACTATCCTCTTGCCATCAGGGGAGAATCCAACTGACCTGACCCGACCAGTGTGCCCTTCAAGAGCACCTCCTATCTGCACCCCTCTCTCAGGATCCCAGATCCTCACTGTCTTATCAGAGGACCCTGACACTATCCTCTTGCCATCAGGGGAGGATCCAACTGACCAGACCCCATGAGTGTGCCCCTCAAGTGCCCCTCCTATCTGCACCCCCCTCTCAGCATCCCAGATCCTCACTGTCTTGTCATCTGAGCCTGACACTATCCTCTTGCCATCAGGGGAGAATCCAACTGAGAAGACAGGACTAGTATGCCCATACAACACAAGCTGAGCAGCTGGCCATTCCATAAGCCCTCCCACAGAAACTCCAGCAAGGCAATGGAATTTTGGCATAAGTTTCCTTGCAAGCACTGTATTTCTTGGTGTAAATGCCAGTGCAGAAATGTAAAGGTGTGGTGTGCTGTGTGAGATTATGCTACCAAAGTTCTCCAGAAATTTAATCCCATCTTGTGCAAATGTCAAGGTATTATCAAAACCACTCTGGTCCTTGGACTTCATATTAGACAAGATAGACCATCACTGTATTCACCCACCTGTAGCCATTTTATAGTGGAGGACAGAGAACTTGTAGCATGTCCGAGTCCACCGAGAAGGCTCAGTGTCTCAAACCAGAAGAGAAGCTTTTCGCATCCGATGATACCCTCCACCATTGTTGCAAGTATTAATTCAAACTCAGTTCTTTGCAGATGATAGGCCCAGTATTGACACGAGTAAGATAGACTGGGTAAGATGTTTTTGTCGACTCTCTCCTGTAAATCAACAACCTCGAAGTTGCTGCAATAGGAACTCTCCAATCTACAGACGTTGAATCTGAGGTCACTGCAAAGGATGTGCAATGACGCAAAGGCAAGGAACCTGTGCATGCTAGGTGCACCAACGAAGTACACCCCGCTCCGTGTCTCATCAGTGAGGAAGTCATAGAATGATGCATGCAGAGGCCGGACGACGGAACACCTGTCCGCAATCCCACTTAGCAGTGGCACCATGAATTCTAGGATGACAATGATATCGAAATGGTCTTCCTCTGAGGGAAAGTGACTTCGCATCTCATTTAAGGTATCCAACTGCAGAGGTTCAGATGTCGACATGATTTGTTGCATCACGGAGTAAAATCGTGTGAGCGTGGCCTCATCCTGAGGCTCGGGCATGGTGTCCTGCAAGATTGTTTTGTACATGACATCCAACAAGGCTCCCCCAGCAACGGAATCAGGTGACATAACCTCGTTGTAGCGTTCCATTATCGTCCAACCTGGTCTATTGGGTTTGATGAACTTGCAGGCTAGACGAGCCCACTCAAATAAACCGTCCGCTTTCCGAGCAATGCTCTGGACTTCTGCAGTTCCCATCTCTGGATGATGGCGAAGCTCGGCAGAAACATAAAGTCGGATGTCGCACTCGGCAGATTGCGCAGATATGTTATCCAACGAGACGGGCTTCACGTGCGCAGCGTTACTCAGGAAACGTTCGATGTCGGGCAGTAGTCTGGAAGTCAGAAGGATGCGAAAGTTTGACGGAAGGTGAGCGGCTTCCACCGATGTGAGTAGAGATAGGATGTGCTCCCTTGAGCTGTCCGGCCCACTTTCGTCCAGGGCATCTATCACCACCACCGCGTTCCCAACGATCATCCCGTCGACCTTGGACAACGGCTCTAAAATGAGTCGCTGCCACTGTTGCGTCACGTCAGGTGTAGTTTTCAGCGAGCGCTTGTGTGCGACGATGTCCGATAGTGCACGCCGAAATGCTGGATCTCGGTCAGCCAGATCACAAGCGATTGTCGTCAGAATCTTCTCCTCCCGATGTTCTGTCCGCCGGTCACGAGCAAAGCAAAAGCAAGACCCAAGGCCTCCCACGTCCTCGACCCACGACGCAATTGTATGGGCAATAGCTGATTTTCCCCTTCCGGCCTGGCCGTGAAGCCACAAGATACGCGGAGCGTCAACGTCGGGATCGTGAATCCAGTTCATGATCTCACGCAAAATCTCCGTCCTCGTACCTTCGAGGCATTTTTTCGTCAGGTTGACGCCCGCGCCATCTGCGTAGGCCATGCCCTCGAGATTCAGATCTTCAGTTATGCCGTATATGTTAACATGAATGTCCCGAACAGCATGATCACGGTATTGTTGCATCAAGCCGTCTAGGGTCTTCACGTAGGCATCGACGACGGTCTGCATCTCGGTGAAAACATTCTTTCCTATCCGTTTCCCTGCGAGTATATTGTGTTAAAGATATGGCAGCCAAGTTTAGGGCATACATGACCTACAGAAGCTTCTCGTTGCAGAGTAGTTTTTGATGAAGTGTGCAGACTCGCTTATCGCTCGTGCGATCTTTGCGAGGGCATCTCTGATGTCGTCAATATTGTTTATGCGTTCATCTTCCGCAAGAAATTTGTATGTGCACTGCACCTTATCAAGGAGGGCGGATACTGCATTGTCTATATTCGCTTGATTGATAACCAGCTATGGCCAACCCCATGAGATAAGAACTCAGTGTAGTAAGCAGAAACAAACCTGAGAAGCAGCGGTTAAGATGCCTAACGCAGCCTGTGCGTAGGGGTGGACCTGGTGCACGCATGCAATCATTGAACGGATACAAAACATGAAAACCTACATTAGAAAGAGTGGAAACCACTTGATTGAAAACTTTGAAAGGTTTGAGGTACGTATCACTCAAATTTTGAATCCCGGAGGATGTAGTATTGGCGTTATCGACAGCATCTACAGCACCTTGCGCAACACGCGGGATGACATGATTGCGGCTGAATTCCTTTGCTGCAACATCGACATCCTGACCAGCCGATGCTAGCGTGGGGTCTGGGTCTGGTTTAGCAATTGACTTCTCGGCCTGTTCAACAGAATCACTCGATCATCAGGTAGCTGGACATCACAGATCACATACCTCCTTTGTTGGAACTGCGGGGAGTGGCTTTTCTTGCTCATGCGCCCCGCCACTTGTACATATTTCGACAGCCTGTTCAATGGATCATCCATCATCGATTCATCGTGATTTTCTTTTGTTTGGTAGATCACATACATTCTGATGTGGAGCTCGCTGATCCTGTTCCTGATGCTCCAGAGGTCCCCGACTTGTCGATATGTCACCGATTTTCGTCGCGGTATTGGCCGAGGGACTTTGGTTCGATCGTTTGAAGAAGCGCTCCATTCTGGCCAACTTGCTCTGAGAATCCATGCTCGCTGTGTCGCACATCCCAGCGAAATGCCCTGCGCGAGCCTCAGACATTCCTGGCGACTGATTTTTTTTGGGGCAGATCGATCAAGTACAGCTCGGCAAAGGGATGGTTACCCACCGAAGCAAAGCCGCTCGTTGAGTTAGACGGCTTCACCAGTCCCAAAAGACGACGTTTCCTTGACTGCGTTCTAGCCATTGAGAGATTGGTACACGATGGGTTTGAACTTTGGTTTGAGGTTGAGGGTGCAAACGAAAAAGTGGTGCTCGAAATTAGACGCCGTCAACACGTTGCAGTTACCAGTAGTGGACTTGACGCATGGACCAGTACTGTAGTGCACATTTCCCCTGTGTTTTCTGCTGGCCATCTCCACCGATTCCATTGTCCTCATTCCCACTCGTCCTTGCTGATATGCCTTGCCAGATGTTGCAATGCAGTTCAGTCAGGCAGACCTTCCACCGGTTGTATCACTACCGTTCCCGTCCTCGTACACGTCGTCTTTGGACCCGGTGATACACAAACGGGTATCTTGTACAGACATAATGCGTTCCAATGGTGGTGCCTGTGGACTGTGGAGGCACGTGCCAGCCTGTTCAATCCGAAGAACTGTGACCCACTGTATCCCGTAAGTGTAGGAGACGTCGGTTTGGTGTATCGACACACTAACTTATGATCTACAGCTTGTAGGGCAGAGATCTACAGGCTCCCGCGGGTACAGGCTCGCTGAATCATGGACTGCTTGACATACAGAAGATAGTACGAGGAAGATGAAACAGCCGGTTTTCGTCCTACCTGGTCAATGTACGTAGTAAACGAATGCCTAGCGACTTGAATACCGTGAAGATGTCTTCCTTCATCATTTGAATCTCTTTCCTCCACAAACCTTCCGATCTCGATCGTATCCTCGGCTCTTAGACCCGCAGCGATGAAATTTCCAGCCCCAATCGCAACTCCTTCACTTGGATCAACGAGGATTGTCCCCAGTCATGTTATGCGAACACAGGCTGCTCTAAACAATGCAGGGTTTGAAGTTCCCCCTGGGGATTGTAAGAATGGTGTTGCTGATCCGCACGGCTTATCGTGCTTTGAAAGTTGATGATATTGTCCAACGGTAAGTCTTCTAAACACGACGATGAAGCAATGTGATTGACACAAGTACGGACCATAAATCCTCCTAACGCATTTTCTTTGAACGATCGACTCGATGATCGCAAATTGCTCGATGGACTGAAACGCACGATTATGAAGACCCACATGGGCAGCCGAAGGTGACCAACGATGTGGGTCATTTGGTGAAAGAAGTGTGTTATGAGGACAGCCTATAGTTCACACCTTCTAAAATCCCGCGAAGTTTATACTCGCTGCCGAAAGCACCGGCAGTTCTCAAAAGCTGTCAGCGTGCTCACGATCGCCTTTGGGCCACCGATTTCCGGTGACTTGTCCAGGAGAATTGTGGATTGCCCCTAGTCGTGTTATGCGAACACAGGCTGCTCTAAACAATGCAGGGTTTGAAGTTCGCCCCCCCCTTCCCCCTGGGGATTGTAAGAATGGTGCTGCTGATCCGCACGGCCTATCGTGCTTTGAAAGTCGGTGATATTGTCCAACGGTAAGCTATCTAAACACGACGATGAAGCAATATGATTGACACAAGTACGGACAATAAATTTTCCTAACGCATTTTCTTTGAACGATCGTCTCGATGATCGCAAATTGCTCGGTGGACCGGGATGCACGATTATGAAGACCCCCATATGCAGCCGAAGGTGACCAACGATGTGGGTCATTTGATGAAAGAAGTGCATTATGAAGACAGCCGATGGTTCACACCTCCTAAAACCCTGCGAAGTTTATACGCGCTGCCGAAAGCACCAGCAGTTCTAAGCTGTCAGTCCAGGACAATTGTCGAAGCACGTAGACGCGTTTATCATTAGCGGATGTATGTATTTAAGTACAGAAACAACGGTGCGGTTCCGATTTCCTTAACCCGTGAGGGCATACACAGGGTTGTGTGTTGGGGAACAGAAGTATGATAAATAACAAGGGCTGTGACCGTAGTACTGTAATGGGACTACAATCCATATAGATAGCACAACGACGATAACCTTTTGTCGACGACAGTCATGTGCGCCTTGTTTCCAGTTATACTGAGAGATAAGGTATGCATCAAGGATTCATTGACAACCGCCACGTTGCAGGAGTATTAGGTGTGGCTGAGTCGGCAGCAGGGGCACATCGAATGTATAATAATGGAGGAAATGCAAAAACGTTATCACCAAAATAGCGAAGTAGAAGATTACTGTAAATATCAGCGTCTAAATCGGGACACAGTGAGTCGTTAGATGCGGCGACGGAGATGGCAGTAAATGTGATGGAAGTCTGATTCTTCGACCTGCTACATCCGCTGGCCATGCTGTCGAGGGACGCGATGGTGGACGAACCGATTGTACTGGTGGAAGCGACATGTACAAGGCCTTCGCCCATGCCGTAGCGGCGGGCGAGGTTCTCGATATGGCTGCGAGATTGCATGAGGTCGAATAAATCGTGAGAATGTCCTGTAGGTGATCTGGAGCACATTCGGAGGCAGACCGTGGATGCAGTTCTACCTGCTTTCCCCAGTTGGAAACGGGGGCGGCGCTGACGAAGGGGATGCATAGTAGGGCAGTGGTGAGACGGCTCGTCGCTGGTGGATCAATTTTGGAGATATGGGGTGAGGTTCACTGGTCTGTGCAGCCTTTGTGCCGCTATTGGCTTTAACGACCAAGAAACCAGATGAGCCCACTCAAATGGACCATCCGATTTCTACGGACTGCTCCGATCTCTGGATGACGGCGAAGCTCGGCGGAAACATGGAGTCGGATGTCGCACTCGACTGATTGTGCAGATCTGTTATCCAATGACACAGGCTTCACGTGCACAGCGTTACTCCGCTCGACATTGGGCAGTGGTCTGAGGATGCGAACGTTTGAGGGAAGACGAGCCGCCGATCTGAGTAGAGGCTTGAGATGCCTGGCCCACTTTCGTCTAGGGTATATACCAAAACTTGGTTGATGCCCGGTTAGGAAACGGGCAGGGCTTTTTCTCGTCGTTGGCGGATCAATCCAAGAAGTGCATAGTTTATCACGTACGCACTCTCCTTTTCCTCTCGTTACCATTTCGAAAACGTTCCGTTTCGTCTTCTGTCCAGAAGACTGTACGGGCAAAAGGTACGAGAGGGAACGACGTCTGTCTAAAGTTACAAGGCATAGCCGTCGAGCCAGACTGAACCATAGTCACTTGTTACTGGCTCTGACACTGTGAAACTTGCTGCCTGAGATCGATTCGAATCGCCGTCGCCTCTCCTGAACATGTGTCGTCAAGTGGAATCAGTTGCCTCTCGGTTGAAACCCGCAACTCGGGACGGCGATAGAGGAAAACGCAAGGCGGAGAAGTGGTAGACATTACGGATTCCTCCAAAAAATCAGGTCGGAAAAAGTAAAGCAAGCTAAATCATAGCAACACTACGCTTCTATTGTAGATCGATGCAGGTATATTTGCGTACGGAGTTCCCACAACAGTTGGCCTGCGTCCGGTGGAGCTGCGAGGCACTCCTTGATAAGACTGAGACAAGCGCGCATTCTGAAGTAACATCAACATCGATGAGAAATGAAATAATACAAATTGGTCCCACTAACCGGATTAGCTTGCTATGAGTCTCCACGGACCGTCGGCAACCTTCAGAGCGTTCGGTAGCAACAGTTAGGACCTCCTCCGGTATACCTGCTAGCCGTGCACATTCCACTCCAAATGATTCTTTAGCAAAGCCCCTAGTTAGGCGATATAAAAACGTTACGTCTCGCCTCCCATCTATGCGGGTCTCTGTCGTATAACTCATGTGTACATTTTGGACATCCTTCGGAAACCGTCGTTCCATGTCAATGGCGATGAGGGGATAATGAGTGATGAATAGAGTCTTGCACTTGACATCCTGCATTAGATGGTGGAGGACCGCGCTCGCAATTGCCATCTGGAAACCGGTGCGAATTCAAATCCGATGAGGAAAAGAAACTTAAGTGCTTACCCCATCCGCCGTGGACGTGCCTCTGCCAAGCTCGTCAAGAATCACGAGACTCTTGGGAGTAGCCATGGTGAGAATCTCACTAGTCTCCGCCATCTCAACCATGAACGTTGACCGCCCGCGCGCCAACTCGTCCGATGCTGTAAAAACTGTAAGCTCAGGTTCAAGATCGGCCAACATGTCCCTTACCTCCCATCCTCGCAATGATGCCGTCGCACATCCCAACCCTAGCAGCCTTTGCAGGGACATACGATCCAATTTGTGCCATGATGGCAATAAGAGCGACCATCCGAACGGCCGAACTTTTGCCACCCATGTTAGGACCTGTTATGATCGCACTTCTTGGAGAATCCCCGCCAAGGCAGATCGTATTGGGAACGAACGGATCTGGTCTCAAAGCTTCTACCATCGGGTGGCGGCCATCCACAATATCGAGAATGTCTTCTTCAGTAAACTCGGGTCGCACATAGCCGTCCTGAAGAGCGACCTGCGCCAAACTGCAAAGGCAATCGGCGATTGCCAACTTACTCACAGCGTCACGTAAGATGGGATAATATGATTGGACGATATCAGCCAGGAATGACTTGTACGCCTTATTGGCTTCGGCGGTGAGCGATTCCTGATACCGTGCTCGCTCCTGCAGTAGCTTCTTGACTTCCGGAGTATAGTAACGTCGCAGATATTTCGTACTAAGTAACCATCGATTGGCGACTCATAGCGATACAGAATTGGAACGTACCTTGACACCAGTTCCCAGCTAACGGGAACCTCGCGATTGTCGGCTTTTTTTACTTCTACGAGATACTAACAGGCGTTAGCGTATTTAAAAGCCGCACAAAAAAAGTAGATTACCTCAAATCCAAGGACTGCAGTCCATTGTAGCGAGGGCATTCTAAGAATTTTCCGGACTTGATGTGTTGGTATGGTATGGAATAAGTGGCTTTAACGACAAAGGCTAACTTACTTCTCTTTAACTCCTCCGATAGCTCAGACTCGACGGTTTGAATCATCTAGAATGGTCAGTCAAGAGCCCTGATAAGATTATAATATGATATGATACACACCAACCGAAGCTCGACCAGCGCAGGATACTTCTCGTCGTCTTTCCATAAGGACATCTTGTTTCCTTGTGCAGCTTCTTTCAAAGATACGGCATCCAGTAAACCACGCATCGGTGTCTTGAGTTTCGGGAGCGCCAAAACGATTTCGTTCAATAGTTGGGATGTGAAGCTGCCGCCAGGCTCGTTTACGAGACCGTCAAATGTGTTTGCCACCTTGTTGAATGCGGAGAGAAGCGTTGCGAGCTCCTGAGGAGAACACTTAAGATGTGATTCAGTCCAAATGTCTAACTTAACGAGCTCAAGATACACACTTGTCCATATTGAATTCGACATAAGCCCTTTGCAAGGTCCGGCAGCTTCCTCATAGCTTGCCGAAGCGCAACTATCCTCTCAGAAGTGCTGGAAATGATTTCTTCGATGGCATCTACTCTCTGTTGCAGGATCCCTGTTCAGGTCAGCTTTGAAGAATCTCTGCATGAAGCAGGCCACTAACTTCTTATCGGTGAGTGGTCTACCGACCCAATTCTTCAGTAGTCTGGCCCCAAACTTAGTTGTCGTGTGGTCAAGAATCCACATTAATGACCCTGTAGCTGTGTAATCCGTCTGGTTCTGGTAAATTTCTCTGTAAGGTGCATTAGACCAGGTAGTAGGTCCAAATGTCGAAGCAAGCGACCAACAGGTTGGTAAGCGTATTGGAGTTCAACAACATGTGAGTCCTGTTAGCGAACTTCGAGAAGAACTTGGCACCAAGGAATGCATCAGCTATACTGAATGCCGAAAGGTACTCGAATAGCGTGTGCAAGGGCTATTACAACACGCTGCGGGAAGTTCGCAATGATGTCAAGGACACCCTCTGACAAGTCCAGAATGAATAACCGAGTGGTGTCATCGAAAGAGGTAGCCTCATACCCATCTTTGGATCTTTGGCGCTCCCTTCTTTTGCCTTGTCATTGTAGAACTGCGTTACAAAGTCAAAGGCCGCTGTATACTCCATGGGGCTCTCGTAGCGTTCGATTCGAATTCTGTGCTCGCTTGCTGCAGAGCTACGTGTATCTGTTAATGCTGGAGGGAAGTTACGCAGGAGAATTTACCTGGCAAAATGCTGCAGCACCTTCTCCGTCAGTCTGCTCAATCCCTGCTCCGGGAGTATTAGTTCTGCTGGCCGAGTGTGCACAAGACGTGTCTATAAAGCATCAAGGGACCCATACTTATGTCATGTCAACGAGAGCTGACCTCTAACTCAGAACGCATGATCGAATCTGTTCCGGGTGAGAAGAAAAGACGAGTAAGCTGAAGATAACTCAACTAACCGTCAAACTCGTCCCATATAACATCACCAGTACTGGGTGTGATAGCGATCATCGCTATCGAGACTTGGTCGTCAGGGGCGTCACCATGGCTGGGCTGACTCGAGAAAACAAGCAAGTAACGGAGCACCATACTTGTCGAGGTCAGTCAGTAGACCCAACTTCAGTCGACGTATCTGCGAATAAACAGCATCAGAATCCTGCTAACTTTCCTGATCATTATTGCATACGTCGTGGCGGTATATAGATGGTGAGTTTCCTCTCGAAAAGCGTATTTCTATTGTCACTCGCTTTTTTGAGCGCTGCTGTCTCGGTCTGCTCCACTATCCCAACTTTGTGGCCCTGGGAAAGAAGCCTAATGACTCGTGTAAATCGTTGGGATTGCCGCGAACGGAAACCGGGCTTACTTCTTGACATGTAAGGTCACGCCTATGAACGGGGATAAAAGCGGTCATGAGATTACGTCGCAGGTAGGCAACTATGCCAAGTTCCTGGCTGGCTATCTGCGGATATTCTTAGAGGCGCCCCACGGGTCATTCTGGGGAACATACCGTAGCGCTTTCTCCGTAGAAGTAATATTTGTAACCAGATTCGATCATGAGAACCACCCCGGGATTTTCTTTGATCAGTTTCAATGACTGCGTGAAAAATGACGTTTCTAAGAGACAATCAGACCACCAAGATCAGAAACACCCACTTGTAGTTCTGCAGGAGTGTACGGAAGACCACTTGGCCCGATTTCTTCTGGAGTTGCTTTCTTTCGTTTCATACTTGAAGCACTCGCCTTGCCTTTCCTTCTGACAGGCTTGTGCGAGAACAGATCTGTCAGCTCCTTGAACGCTGTGTCGGAGCGGTCAGATTCAGAACCTTCATCCTCTTCCTCGCCGCTCATGTCTGACCGTGTGGCTTGCTCTGGAGTATGCTTAGAACGAGCAAAAATGCTGTTTTCCCCTAGTAGGACGCGTTTGAACTCTTCGTGTCTCCTCCTTCTCTCCTCGTCCACCGATGACGCACTTCCGCCGGTTGTCGAAGACGACTGACTTGGATCAAAGCGCCAGTGTTCCAAGAGACGGTTATCCTGTTTCACTTTAAGTTTTTTGATGGGTGGCTGCTCGTCCTCCTCGGAACCACCGAGAGTCAAGTCTATCGCAGAGCCATCATATTGACGTTTCTTGGCCGGCGATGAAGTCTGGGAGAAGTACGTAGAGATACGGGGTTGACTCTGGGGCCCTGCTGGTGCTGCGGGCGATTTGCGAGTCGTGCGACTCATCGTAAACAAGTCGGAGAGGCAGAAGTGCTTAATAGTAGGGGTGCTTTCACCGTTCACGCCCAACTGACACGTGACGTCACGAAGTGTGCGAGCGGACATAGTTTCTTTTCGGAGGTAATGACAGTAATCCGAGGACTGCCATCAGGCAAGACTTATGTACATCGATCAACAAATACAGAACCCGTGATCTACAACCTATGTTGCTCCTTGTACTGCCACTGCTGGGAGGACCTCCAACCCAAAAACTTAGAGGGAATGTCAGTTTCGGTCCATGCTTCATATAAGTCTTGAACTAAAATGCGCCGCTGAATAGCAGTGTTCATTGTTTGACCTGAAATGGCTGTGAGTCTACGTTCAATGAGCTCACCCCACTGGTCAGTTGTCCAATTTTCTGTGCTGTATTAACAACAACATAGTGTGAGTGAGTGTGGCTGGTGAGGGGTCTAAGGGTAGCGAAGGAAAGCGCATGGATCTTGTGGTTTGCATTTGAGCCTTCGTAGCGATAAATGGATTTATGCAGTGTTGCTGTGAGCAGTAGATGGTATGTAAATTCCCTAATTTCAGAACACTGAAGAGGCATCAATGTGAAACTCAAACTGAAAGCAATCATGCGAACCTTACGAAGATCAGAGGCAGCCTGAACACGGTCATTCGGGATCCTCAGCAGACGAATTTAAATCCTGATTTTTGTGGTATATTTCATGTTCCATTCTTCTGACATTGGGTGCTTCCCGCCCATCTGTGCCGCTCGTTATACTTGGTACTTCACCATCCAGATTCCGCATGCTTGAATGGACGTCTTTGAAGACCCACTCAAGTGACCCACCGTCGCTACAGACGCACCAACCTCCGTGGACTTGGTTGGAACTCATCTAAAAGCCTTCGTATTCCGAAGCCTCGGCTCGCTATGTATTTCATGTCACTACACCAGGGATTTCGCCGAGTGCTTACCGTTCTCAACGGAGGCATGATCTTCGATGGTGCACTTTTCCCTCTGATTGAATACGTCCGATCCGGTATCATCATTGTGTTCGTTTCAGTTGAAATCCATGCTGTTATGCAAATGACGCTCGACACTGCTGCGCTCATCGGCATCTTTGTGCTTCAGCAAGACCCTGCACAATGTTCACCCATATTCAGCAGCCTATGGACTGCTATGTGACTGTTGGGGTTGAAGGTGGTACGTGCCGCCAGCTTGTGAGGCTTCTCCGGAACGTCTCACTTATCTCAGGTATAAAAACGATCGTTTGGTTCGTGTTCTTGGTGCCACAATACGAGGAAGTTGTTCTATACGGACTGTGGGTCTAAGTCCTTCCTTCTTGTTTGACCAGTTCAGAATCGCCCTATTCGGCTTTGACATTTGCCCAATAACTGACAGGTCCACGGTACAACAGTGAAAACAAGTGAATAGAACAGCGAAAACAGAACGTACGGTGGGAAAACCATCTCCAGCTTGTCGTAGTGGATTTCGGGGAATTTCTCCTCGATGATGTTCATGATCAGGTTATAGACCACCTGCATCTCCTCAGCCACGGACCACCCTCACATGAAAGCGATCATATTTATACCTCGTATCCTGCCTCGCTTAGGTGCAACCCATCAAAAAGGAATTTCTCAAGAGCCCTTTCGTCCTTTCCACTTGCCTCCCACATTGCAGTCCATACGTCTGCAACCGGTATGTGCAGCGCAGTCCCCAGTTCTTTCACCACCTCCGCGTACGATTTAGTTGCGTCAAAGTCACGATCCTGTCTTTGGTGAGAGTTGACAGGAGGTGGGGTGATGAGGATGATACGGGTACAGGGTGAATACTGAGGCGAGGTGGGGGACCTGACCATGTTGACGAGATGCTTGAGATTCTCCTTGAACTGGTCCCTCGGAACGTGCTGGCGATTGGGGAACGGTGCAGCATCGTTCGCGCCAAACCAAATGGTGAGCAGCTGTACTTTAGGAACATGGAGTTGCTGGTGTTGCACCGCGAAGATCTGTGAGGCGGTATGTATGACCCCCGTAATCGAACGGACGAGACACCTCTACCCACTTGTTCGAACATGGGTATAGCCCAGCTTGTCTGGTAGCCGCTGAGCCCGCGGTTTATCACATCCAACTTGCGAGCGTAGTCGGCTAGACGAGGTTCGTAGTTGGTTCAGTCTCAGGTGGTATGTTGATGTGAAGACGGGAGCCTTACCCGCCAGTCGCTGAACGAACCCGCCTGGTACCCAGCCACCTTGGGTAATCGAATCACCGAAAAGCATGATAACATCGTGTGTGTTAGCAGCCATGCCCAGCTACGGATTCGTCTAGGAAGGTGCAAGGAGGGTGTGTGTGTTCCATGATCGTCCACATATCGGCGTGATATGACGCCCGTACTACATCCAAAAATGGGATTATTATTCGCAGACCTTCATGGCACGACTAGGTCATCGGTGAAGTTAGACGGAACTCAGCAGTGTGACTCAGCATGCTAACAATCAATCCGCTTTACGTGCCGTTGTTTCTGGGTTGTGTTACACGGGTCGATAAAGCTAAGCTACATACTGTACTTGCAACCTGCTTGCAACAGCAACTACAGAAGTCACGTGCTCGTGATTTTTGCGCGCAGAGAGCTACAGTCAACTCTTGCAAATGCTGCGGGGTACACTGACTTTACCTCATACCGGGTTAACCTGGTCGTCGTCGTCGCAAAAGGTCGTGCAGAGATGCTGTGTGTTGCAGCATTTCCGAAAATATGCCATGACTTCAGTATCAGGAGAGGGCCATGTGGTCTCCGAAACCAATCGCAAGTACTTTTGCATCTTAATGTACCACAAAGTTCTCATGAACGAGTGAAGGCGCTGAAACTACTCTGAAGCGTTTTTGGAAGACCGTTGGAATCGACATCAGGGATAATGGGATTGCTGTGACGCTGGACAAACGAGCACTAAAGACTCCCTCAGGCAACACTCTCTTACTGCCAAAGGAAAAACGTCTGGCAGCAACTGTAATAGCCAACGAATGGGAGAATCAGGAAACGTTCCTTAAGCAACACGCACTGCCAGTGGTAAGTTAGACAAGCCGACTTGTTCGTGTTTATGGACTAACATTATAGACATCGATTGCCGCGCGAGCAATCGACGCTTTCCGCGACGAGGAAACCCGCAAGCAGGTCCAGGCTACCCTCTTGAACTACCTAGACACCGACACTGTTTGGTACGTTCGTGAAAGTCCACATTTGAGGTTCTACTTATTCTGTCATAGTTTTCATCACGATGACCCACCGCCTTTAGTGGAATTGCAGAAAAAGCACTGGGAACCCCTTCTTGAGTGGGTGAGGGCGACGTATGGTGTTGAAATCAAGGTGTTCGATTCGATGCTTTTACACTCTCAACCTGAGCAGACGAAGAAAGTACTTGGCAATATTATCACTCAGATGGATCCATGGGAGATGGCTGGTATGTTGTCAGTGCAGCTGAGCGAGTTGGTTCCAACCCTGCTTTTTAGCGATGGAGCGCACAACCTACGTAACGAAGTCCTTCCTCATTGCACTTGCTCTCGTTAAGCGGCACCTCACTGTCGAGCAAGCTGCGTCGGCTGCGCAAGTTGAGGTCGAGAGCCAGATACAAAGGTGGGGAGAGGTGGAAGATAGTGAGTTTTTTTCCCACTATTCTCTCGCCCACAGAACGGTAATCGTGCTATCCCTTTTTGGTGCATCACCGTACTTGACCCTTATCGCCAGCCCATGACGTAGATTTCCATGACATTCGCAGGCAATTGGGCAGCTCTGCCTGCCTTGTCACCAATATGATTTAGGCCTTTCCTATCTGGCACACCGTCCTATTGATGCGTTCCCGTGGCGTCGCGCGATATGGCTGTCCATACCTGTTACCCACAGATACTGATGCCGGGCTCCGGAAGGTAGATTCAACAAGGTTGGTGTCGTGAGTATATTTCTAACATCGAAGTGTCAAACTCTGTTCCGGGGGCCGTGCGGAGGAGCCTAATCAGAGGTTGCCATGATTACCTTCGATGCTAGCAATAATTGCGTAGTAATCGACGGTTACGATATCAGAGCTCTTCGCGGCAAGGCCTTACGCAATGGCCATGTAACTTGCGGATGTGTGGACCAGGCATCAAGTCAACGGTTTCCAACAAGCGTCAACCGCGTGTTTTTACCTGGGTGATCCAGATTTACTATTGCGTCGACCATGGCTAGCAGGGGTAAAGTCATGTGAATGAGGGGAGGGATCGAACACGATTTTCGTCAGTCGAAATCACATCAAATCTTGGGTACGGCCATCGACCCGCAGAGTTTGAGCAACGCCACCATAGCATGATCCGAGAAGCACAGAAAATGAAAATTTTGAGTAACGCATTTCGAGACTCTAGCCTCAAAGAAGTATATCTCTTTCGTGCAATTCATGAGAGGCACTCCGCCACCTGCCAAAGGATCAAGAGTTAGTAAGACCTCAGTGGAGATTGTGCGTTCGTCAGCGACCCTGGATTTAATGAAATACTTCCAGGCCAGTTTTGATTTCAAGTTTTTGAACTCGGTAGCAATATCAAATGAACCAGACAGGGGCTATGCCAATACTTCTCGTCGGAGTACAAATCAATGTTCTCCAACGTCGAGGACCATGCGTACACAAGTCAGTATTGCGAGGAGAACATCTACCTCCTTGCCCAGCGTATGTTGGCACAGCCGAACATTGAGGGGAAGTGGGACATTAATGTTATATTTATATCCAATTCACGCAAGACGGTAACATACTTCAACTCCCGACGACTCGTTATCCTTGCAACCTAACTTACTCCACCAGGTCGCTTTATGGAACCAACGGGCAAGCTCATCTATAGATAATGCAGTGATATGGGACTACCACGTTGTTCTAACACTGCGCGGGGCCTTCGCTACCGATCAAGATGACCAGGGAGGAATTTGGATCTATGATCTGGACACGCACCTTCCCGTACCATGTCATTGGGACGGTACGTATAAACTCAACTCAACTTTGAGACGCTTCATCGCCTTCTGGCGTGAGCTCAATGCCGGATCTTGTCTACTGTACAGAATACATGGAGCAAACATTCCCTGGCCACTCAGACTTGCCAGAACAGTTTCAAAGGTATGATCAACTGTCAATCGGACAGTCGGCTACCTTTCCTCAGCGGGGATATACAGCTTCTTTAGGGTCGTTCCTTGCAAGGTTTACCTGGATAGCTTTGCATCTGATAGGTCACACATGGTAACGCAAACACTGATCGCCCTTTGATATCTTCATTCCCCAACGAAATTCCCAGGTAATTTTCGATCCACCTAACGGTCCCCATTATCTTGCACCGCCTCCTCCCTATCCTTGTATCCGTGGGCCCCTCGCAGTTGCCCAGGGTGTTAATCATAATTTGATGAGCGATTTTGTTCAAATGGGTGGCGACGTCAGTGGATTTGGCACCGTGTTTGATTTGGCGTCATTCAGAGCTTGGTGTTCAGGCAGTAGACAAGGAATCAGAGGTGTTTAGGAAATGTAGTATTGGTTATACTGCGTCCCCCTATCCTCTGGTGTGACCGTGACGGTCACGGGACAATGTGACCCACCACGGGAGTATGGATTTCAACCAGCCAACACCGCCCGATTCGTTGGAGCAGCCGGCCCCAGACTCGACGCCTTTCCTGACTTGTTGGACTCGTTTGTCAGACAAAAACATGGAAATGTTGTCCTCTTCGGCAAGCACAAGCCTTAATGGTCACAGCACTCCGAGTAACGGTCTGCCACCCTCCACACAAAACCAGCAAAACCATCCATATGACTCGGTTGCAGTACCTTCTTCGCCCACCTCTAATGGTCATTCCCAGTGAGTATTTCCTGGAGTGTGCTTGCTTTCCCGATCATCTTGTTGGATCTTATCATTCACGGCTGGGCTCCGTGTTGCGCACACGGGAAAAATCATGAAACTGCCACCCTTTTTGTAGTAGAGCACTTGACATGCACAACGAAGAAATTATACATCACCTCTATCATGCAGGATTTCAGACTGGCGTGAGTATCACATTTTTATTAAAAAATACCCTAAATTTACATATCCCCTTGTGATGTAGCATTACGCCGACACTATCCTTGTGAGTTTCTTATTCCGTCAATCTGCAAGGAAGAAGCATCAATCTTCCGGGTTTAGAATGTCCACCAGAACTCGTATCGACTTCACGCCATAATCCTCTCGCGGTCACCGTTCCTTGCACATTTAATGTCCACTTCCCCCCCAGTAGGTGGGCAACGCGTAATATATGTACAATTAGACAACGAACCAGAGGTCACGCAAGAGGTATGCATTTATTCCACATAAATTATTAGTCTGTTCCTTTTGTGTCACCCCTGGCGGCCATGAACATACCCACGACGGTATTTGTAAATTGCCGTCTAGGTACTAGTCGTTGGAGTCCTTTATCTCCTACAATGGCCATTCCCGGGGGACCGCATCGAGAGTCGTCTTTGGTGTGGGCGCTGCTATGTTTACCAGGCTGATTGCTACATTCACAGGGTTTCGTCATAGGTATCCCATGATGGGTCTTCGTCTGTTACGCCACACTCATCATTTGCCATTTTGTTAGCGCTTGGTTACCTTTATTCATCTGTTTCGATCAGTCTTCTTCGGCCCGACAATGCACGAGGCGTTCTGGCAGCTGGTTGCCTATTGGGGGGGATGGACGACCTTTGTGCGTACGCGTATGAAAGTTGCAGGCAGTCCATCAATTTGGAAACGATTCACGAATGGCTCGAATTCGTTGACAATATTCCTGGCTCAGACGGATCGCTCAGCCCTGGGAAAACCCTAACAACTGTGTTTGGTCAATATGCGGGGAGGTTGCGAGATGATGTTCTTCATTTTCTCGTGGACACCCTTCCCAATGTGTTGGAAGTAAATTCATCCGCGGCTTCTGAATCTGGCTCGCCACAAGGCAGGTCGGGACGAGAGACCCTGCTGCAGATATTTTCCCTCGTGCCTTTTGACATGTTCAAAGCGGCTGTTGAATCCCCCGCCTTCCAAATAGGTACGTCTTCGTCTTCCTCACGTTGCCCCACTTACTATAACCTTACCCATCACACATTAGGTTCAGATCAAACTCGTTTTAAATTTGCCAAGGATGCTGTAGAGCTGAGAAAAAAGGGCATTGCGCGGGGTCGTGGAGCAGAAGAGACGGTCGTACTTGCCTTTGGTGGAAGTCATATGGGTGAAAGTGCTGTCCACGTCACTCGCAAGATGCGAAAGCGGCCGTTGTGGAAAGTCCACTCTTGAGTCACCGGCCTGTTGTCCCCGACTATACTGGTGTTTACGTTAGGTCGTTCGTTACAAGTTTAGTTGTTCCCATACTGTGTTGATCTCTTCCAATCTTGCATCGTTATGGTTGAAGGTCGTATTGTCGGACTGGAGCAGGCCTTGATGATAAAGCTTGGATGACCTCCCTCCACAACTATGAATTCCGGGAGATACCCTAATGAGGTAGGTGCTTGTTTTAGCTTTTAGCGCGCTGATAGCCACGAGCCTACTAAGCATGCACGAAGCCGGACAATCAACAAATGTGATCCCCCGCGTTTGTTCGATCCCGGGTGCTTTTCAGTAAATTTTTTTATCTGCACCACCTACGTGTGGTCCTCCTGTATTGGCTGTAAGTTACCATCGATAAGGCATTCTTTATTTTCTCTCTTGATTTCATCCATCTAAATTCGGTGGTCACAAGGGGGCCTCTGACAAACCCAGGGAAGCACTCGCAATGTCCGTGGGGTATATGAAGGCTTGTGATGTCCATGAATCGGCCAAGCAACCCACTTCACGATGTCTACTTTGCCCTACTTAGTTTTCTTCACTGGCCGCGACGACCCCCGTGATTGCATGATCATCGGAGAGGACGAGAAGCACGTCTTCTTCGAATTCGAGACCACGGACATGTGTACCACGGTAGGCACTGTCGCTGCCCGTGCCGCGTCAGTTACGAACCTGTCCCCTTCTGCTGCAGATTTTTAGCGATAGACAGCCCGCTGTTACCCTCCATTGGGCAGGCGGTCATTCTGGGCTCGGCTCTGCGCATTTCCTGACGCTCGGGGAAGCCAGAGAGATACCCATGGAACGTCTCATCATGCCAGGATCGAGTCCTAAGTAATTAAACGTTCTTGTACTCCCTCTCAATCGTTGACGTACCACATGCTAGCGCTCGCCGCTTCGTCTCAGCCACTGATGACGGCGTGTACGAATGGCGTCGGTCATATGAAGACCCTACCTCATACGAAGTACGTTGAACGTCTGGCTCTATGCAAGTGTGAGCAACTCACCATTCATTATTGTTACCGCCAGCTGTGGGCCGGCCCGAATCTAAATGTGCAAATTGCCGCGTTTCACAAGTTCGATCACTCGACTCCCGTTGGCATGTCACATGCGACCCTGCAGTATTGCTTTGCCAACGGGCTACTCTTGCTTGAAGCACTCGTGACACTGAATCTGAACCGTTGGGTTGATTTGAATACGAGCGGGTAACAGGAGGGCTACATAACAACACCATATACGAGCCAAGATATCCCAGAGATTAAACAAAGATGATATGAGCACTGTATAAACCAATACCGAGATAATCGAAACACGAATACCATATACCGGGGAATATGCATATCATCACAGTCCATTGATCAAGCACTCAAGGGTCCCTCATTGCGCCAAGCAGCTGTTCAAGTCTTTCCTCAACCGTCAGGTGACCATCACCACCGGACTGAAAGGAAACCGGACTCGAGCGATCAGAAAGATGACCAGGGATAAAGTTGAAAGAGCCGCTGTCCATTCCTTGGGAAAGATTTTCTATAAGTCGACCAATTTGCGCAGACGAACTATAATAAATCTGGGCGCAGGTGATTGGGTGTTGGGCTAACCTTGACCTGCTGTGTCACATACCTTTGTCTCGGGACGGTTCTTGCCCTGATAAGCCTTTTTCAGCGAGACGAACGAGGAGCTGCTACCCTTTGATGCCGAACGCGCATGTTCTCTGACAAATATTTGCATATCGTCCCTGTTCTCCCGCGAATAATCGGGGGAACTTGTCCTGCTGGCATGGAATGACTCCGCATCATCTTCCCGCAGACCATTCACGATCGACCTTCACGAAGGATAAGCTCTGTATATGGCAAAGGTTTACGCAAGACACGCACCAGATCGTCTCCCCATTGGCCATCTCAACGACCTCTACCGCGGTTCCCTCCTGGATGGCTGTGCCATCATGACCACGTTCCCTTCCTGAGTCATCCACGAGGGTGGTCGCATGCTTGCTCTCACCGGAGTACATGTCATAAGCTGATTCATAAGAAAACCATGAGACTGAAAGCACGACAGAGAACGGATTACTCACAGCGACTCGTACGCAGAGTGCGACTTTTCCGTCGTGACGCCCCCGGTGGGTCCACGGAGAAGCGCCTCAGCCTGTGCGGTGATAGAGGTCGCCATCGATGGCATAGGTGGTGAGCGGTCCGTCGAGAGACGCCGAGCACCATTTGCCTTTGAAGGCGGTGGCGTTGGCGCCCGATCATGTACAGACCGACCTGAATGAGCAGACGTCGCACTACCCGTGCGACGGTGCCTCTTCATAGACTGCCTCCGCGAAGTTTGGCTCGTATCCATTTTGGAGGTTCTAAACTCCGAGGGAAAGATGAGTGTCCTTCGAACTACCGCGGGGGGTTCAACACCTTGGTCGGACAGTGTTGGTTTCCGCATTGACGTGGCTCTCAAGGTCCTGTCATCTACACCATTCAGAGTACTGTTGTTGTCATCGTTCAGTTTGTCATCGGGTGTAGCAGGGCGGGTTTGATTAACATCATTGGCCTCAAACCCAGCGGGTGTGGGAGATTTAGCTCCACGCATGGCGCGAGATCCTGCAGCCAACCCCCAGCCCGTAGCACGCGAAACAGACGTTGAACGAGCAAGTAAGTCATTCAGTGCCACCCTGTCTAGCCCGAGGTTTGAAGCAGCCTCAAAGAGTTGTTTCACAGCTGCAGGATCCATTTCGTCGTTAAGGGCGGCTGTAACGGTGGTCGGACGGGCAGTTGCCTCCACTGATGAAGACGCGCCAGACTTCGTCGACGCAGTAACCATGGAATTCCCACGATGAGACGATGTCGTAGGCGAAGAGTCAGAAGGTGGTGTTTGGGAGTGGTTGCTGGAGTGACTATCTCCGGGGGTTTCGCTGGTCTTGTGTTTTCGAAAACGTGCAATCAATCCTTTCAGACCAGGTGTCGTTGACGAGGTTTGGGTATTAGATGTCGGATGCTTGGATTTCGCGGGGTCGGACGAGTTTGCAGCGCCAGATTTAGAGAGTGTAGGACGTCTATGAAGACCTGAGGGAGCGTTATTTTGGGGTTGCTGATCGACAGAATGAGATGAGATTTCCTCCACGCTAGAGACCGTAGGTTTCACCCGCAACGTATTCCTAAGGCGTCTCACGCGCTGCGTAATGCCAAGAGATGATTGGGTATTGGAAGATGGGACGGTGGTGAGTTGTGGTAAGGGTATCGTCTCCACGCTGGTTGGAGCAGAGACCAAGATTGGAGTAGATATCTGACTCGGACTTATTCTTTTACGGGTCACAGACAACGTCGAAGAGTTGACCTCCGCGAACTTTCGTCCTGAATTTGTTTTCATAAGAGCAGCTGTAGCAGCCTCCGCCTTACGTTGTACCTCCTTCTCCAATTCGTTTGGGTCAACTGATGCAGGGCTCCGGGTCGAAGTAGAGGGTTGCAAGTTAGGGCTCGGAGACGATGCAAGGGACACGTGTTCAGGTTGTGGGGATATAACTGTGCGGGAATTAGTCTCCTCCGAGTCGGGATAAGAAACTTGAGGCAAGATCGCCTCCACAGCGAGCGAGGCCGACGAAGAGGATGGTTCGGGTTCATGTGCCAATACTGGTTCAGGAACTCCATTATCCTCTCCCTCGGTTCCAAAGCCCAACGCACGCGCGAGATCGCGATTCCTTCGTGTCGTAGGAGAAACTTCGGGAGAGGGCTTGCTCTCGACTTTGTCGTCTATAGTGAGAGTGGTGGGCGGTAAACTACCCACCACGGATTCCAGAAGAGCACTCGCTTTGGCACTGTTGTCCGGGGCAGGTGAACGGACGCCGGGAGTAGTACTTTGAACCGGTTGTGGACTAGCTACCTGCACCAAGTATGAGAGACTGCAAAGGTCATTTGGGTGCGAGAGTATATTACCCGGCTCTCTCTGCCATTGACAGAGTAGTTTGACTGTGAGGTCGACGGCCTGCGCCTGCGCAACGAGTTGGCCCGTTCCCGCGTGTCAGGGTAACTAGACTTCTGAACCGCAGCACCAACGAGCCTTTCTTGAATAGCAAAAAAGTCGGACTTTGTCAGTCCTGCATAACGTCTCACGATGCCTTCGAAATCGCAGTCTTCCTGTGAACTGCTAGGAGTGGTGGAATTCGACTGATCGAGGTCATGCCACGCGCGTTGTGGGTGACCGACGCCATTGGTGAAAACGGCTAGAGTCTGGCGGTTCGCCTGACCGCTGTCCGAATGGTAGCTTGACCCAGTAGATTCCAATGAAGAACGAGAAGAATTGGCTAAAGGAGAGAACGAGGGTTGAGAGGAGCCTAAAGAGAAGTTGGATGCATGTTGTTTCGAAGTGCGCGAAGTGATGGGATTGGATTCAGAAGAAGTGAATGAGGGTGAGGCGACATTACGGGATTGCGTAGGTGTTGGAGAACGAAGGGTATGACTTGAAGACAAAGGCGAAGCAACGTCATAATCAGACAGACTTGAAGGTGAACGGCCGTCCAACGAATCAGGGGGAGTGACCGACCATTTGCGCTCGAACGAAACCGAATCGGACGTGACTGGGGTATCCGGAGGCTGGGGAGACATGGTAAACGACTTGGAAAGGTCTGTGTTAACTAAAAAATCGGTGTCTGTCAAACTTCCGTTTCGGCTGTGCATTGATCTACTTTCGGACCTGCCAGTAGGTCCGACATTCCACGTGACGTTGGAAGGCGTGCTGGGCCGAGGGGAAACGGCCATCGGCTGAAAGGTAGTGTTGGTTAAGGGCGACACTGGTCGCCTTCGCAGGAAGAGAGAGGAGCCGGGGCCCTCTTGCTCAGTACCGCTGGTACTGTCGCGTTGGCTTTCATCCGGCGTGCGCCTTCCGGTAAGGTTCCTCGACGAATAGGGACTCGAAGACGGGTAAGAAGGGGGAGAAGTGGGCCGAGGCGTGCTGCGGGATGCGTCAGAGCCACGTCTGAGCGGACCTGACGTAAAAGAAGTTGAGGATACTTGAGACACGTGCCCATTCGGATTGGGTGACATTGCACGCGGCGTCGTGGAGTGCGAGCGGATATCATCGTCAAGTATGGGATCGCGTGGAGTCATGGGACGAGGCATTCCCGGCACATAGCCCGGCAGGCGGGGTGAAGTTGCGCCAGGACGTCCAGCAGTCATGGGCGACATTCGGTGAGCATCCGGGTCAATGACAATCTGCTTGTCGGAGGATATTGCAGTTCCTGCCTCATAGTCCGTGGTTGACTGGAGGTGCGTGGATGAGTGGTTCTGGATGTCATATGGTGAGAAACCAAAAGGTAATATTGGTCTCACCCTTACCGGTGTGCCAATTTCCGCTTGGTCTCGTGTATCGTTGAAAACGCGTTCCCGGTCGGTATCAGGACGAGGCGTTCGGTTTCTGCGTGGCATGACGATTTCATCTTCTGCTTCCTCTTCTATCTCCTTAAATACCTGAGCTATGGCCGCGGACGTCCGTTGACAACTTGCAGCGTTCGAGCCCTCCAACGCATGAGGATTGCCATCATGGTATCCATTCTCGGTTCGTGGAGGCACGCATTCGGTTGATGACACAAGCGGCACTGAACGTGCAACAGGAGTCTTCTCGTTTGGGCTCGAGGGTGTTGAAGAGTCGTTACCACTCCCTTCGGGAGTGGCAGGCCGCAAACTGTCCGAGGATACCAACGACGCTCCCTCTCGTAAACTCTGACTAGAGTCGGTAGGTGTGATAGACGCAGCACTTCTGCTACTCCCGTTCCTTTGTGATGGGGAACGAAGGTAGGAGTAATCTCGAAGGCGTCCGGAAGAAAACAAATTGTTGCTGTATCGCCTAGCAGACCGCGAACTGGGAGATGAGTTCAGTGAAGAAGCAGGGTATGTTGACGAGCTTGATGACGTGTTATTAGAATAATTGGACGAGCGTTCGGGGGTATAATCAGACTCTGAGCTAGTGCCTGCGGATATGCTGCCAGTGTTGGGTTCATGATGGTCAGTTTTACTGGACGTCGTGTTCTTGGAGCGAATACGGCCGAGTGTCTCGAGGAGCATGTCCTCTTCGGTCTCGGATATCTGGTTGGGACCTCCCCTGGCTCTCTGAGCGGCGAAGCGTTGCCTCAGGTCTTCCAGAGAGACGGGGTCACCGGTAGGGGTACGGAGGAGGGTGAAACGGCGCGCAAGCCTGAATTGGCATTTTGGATGAGAGCCGATGCCTGGAAGCGAATAAGAGAAACTTACTCTGGAAGGATGGGGGAAGTACGGAACCGGTCTGCTGAAGGGAGTTCAAGGGGCCGTTCGGTATCGTAGGATAGGATGGAGGACGAGGAAGTGTGAACGATGACTGGCTTGGGAGCGTCGGACTTTTTCCTGAGAGGTTACGCGATGACAGGGTGAAGATTATGGACCACACAACACAGATTATAATGATGACACCACACGAGATGAATGAGATGGTGATGGACGAGAATTGGTAGTGGGTCGTACCGCAAACGATACATTATTGGCACGAGTGCCCTCGTTTTGAACACGTTTGCTGTGACAGAGTCCCAGGATTAGATCTTGGACGTTTCAAGGTTTGGGAGACGAGCAGATGAGACAGGGAACGTGGTGAACACGAGGAGTTGGTGTTTACGGGAACAAGGAACCTTTCGAACTACTCCGAATGGCTCTCTGGGCCCTGCACACGACGCTGAGCGCTATCAAGCTAATACGTAGTATGTAAATGAAGAGCAAAAAGATAAGACAAGGATGGACGCCGGTTGGAAAAGAAAAACGAATTGTTGTGCCTAGTTGCCGTGCCAGAAATCGATGGAATGGCCATCCATCACTCGTGCGTGAGCTGATCTGGTACTGCAGTCTCTCTCTACCGTAGTTTGTATGTTCGATCAGCAATAAACGAATGACCACACCTTGATCAAAAAGCCGATCGGGACGGCGTTGCGACAAACCAATTATCACCGCAGTCTCAACATGTGTATGTTCAATTACAGTATCGCTACAATTGTTCCTACCAATCTGGTTAGGCCTGCACCGCACCGTCAGCATCAAGTTGCATATCTGTGTCAAACGGAAGCATCAGAAGGGAGAGCTCATTTCGCTATGAAGAACTTACTTCTTCGTGTGTTCCTTCGCCGTGGCCAAGAACTTGGCTTTGTCAGTTTTCATCAGCTGCGAAACGGACGATGAATCGACATGCTGCAACACAGCGACAAACGATTGGAGGTCCTCACCGCTGCAATATCTGGCTCAAATGGGTCGTCTGCACTCGGATTGTTCACCTTCTCCTGAATAACTGCTAGTACTAGAGCAGAGTCGTCTTATTTCCGGCAGATGGGGAAGCGATTTAAATCAGACCCACCAGTCGACAATGTAACAGAAGGTTTCCACTGATAGAGACAACAGCGTCCCGAATGTGGCTGGCTCAGTTCAACTAAGCAGGTGACATCTGGGTGCTTACTTCATCTCGGAGGATGGGTACACAGATATGACCTTCATCATTGATTCCGGGGTGATAAATCTTGGTCTGGAATACAACCTGCAATCCCAATGAGTTTCGTAATATGACACGCAGTGGACGTGAGCGACAATTGAAAAGACACTATGCCAGTGTGAAAAGATGCACAACCGGCGTAAATGAAACGGACGGCCCATCTCAGATGTAAGGCAGGCGTGAGGCGGGGATCATGGCACAAGTTCCTACGGGGGATGACTTACGGTAGGTGCTTTGAAAGGGAAGCTGGACGGCAGCTCGAGTTTGAAACGGAAGGTTCCGCCCTTGTAAGGGGTATCGGACTATGTAGGTAGGCGATCGGCGGTCTGGAGCAGAGAACTCGAGCAAACTCCACTCACGGCGCCTTTCACGGTACAGTTCCACACGAACAAATTATCGTTCTCCGGTTCGACAAAGATGCCCTACGTAAGTATTTCAGGGGGTGGATGAAGCGATACGAAGGGTGGATGTCATACGTACATCGATAGGTTTCTCTTTGATGTCTCTCAATTCCTGTGGGAATTGAATCGCTAAGCCGTGCCACATGTAAAACAACAGGTGTACCTTTTGAATTCGTCTGTTTTACGGGTAAAATGATCAACGTCTCGATATGCATGTGGGCACTCGTACCTAATAGCTGTCATGATCGTTGCTCGAAGTCAAGCCCACTCTCCCCCCCTGAATACAGTAATAGGCGGGAGTCACGTGCCTCACTCTAGTGTTGCTGCAGGGCTGCCCCCCAGTGAAATCAAAATGGCGACGACCAGTTCCAACGTCCCCAACGAGTCTTCCAGGCAGTCTACACCGGGTACGACCGCAAACAACCATCATGCAGCCAGGAAGCGTAGACTTGCTTCTAATACTGTCCCCGAAGCATCCCCTGCACCATCCGATTCTGGTGCAACTGCAACAGCCAATGTGACGCTCCCCGCTCGTCACGACTTCTTCTCGCGACCGCGTCTCACGATATCCCGCTTTCCAACCTTTCAAGATACTCCTAATGTCACCTACCACACTACCGAACAACTCGCGATGAACAGACTCGGGTTCCGGTATACGCCAGCAGGCGTAGCACCGGCTGGTTCTGCCTTACCATGTCGCACGATCGAAAGTGGCCCGGCGAAATTCCGTGTCAGTTGGGAAGATCGCAGCGCCTTCATTAAGGTCACTCCGGATGGACTAGGTCTATTGGGCGAAAGGGGCTTTCGCAGCGCGCGATGCAACGCCCCCATAAGAGAGGGTGCGTGGTATATGGAGGTACGTATCGAGTGTGGTGGAGGAGAACGTCCTCCAGATGTGCCAGACATCAACATGCGCGAGGGAAGTCATGTCCGTCTTGGATGGGCACGCAGAGAAGCACCATTGAACGGGCCTGTGGGCTTAGATGGTTATTCTTACGGTTACCGGGACAAAACTGGCGACAAGGTTCATTTATCTAGGCCACGCGGGTACGGGCGTAGCTTCCGCAGCGGCGATGTCATTGGGATGTACATATTTCTTCCTCCGCGACGCAAGCCTGATCCTGCCGATCCTCACGACCCGGCCCATCTAAAGCGAGAACGCATCCCTATCGAGTTCAAAGGGCAGGAATACTTCGAGAGTCTGGAGTACGCGCAGAGCAAGGAGATGATCACCCTCATGGAGTATTCCAATAAAGCCTCTTCCACAGCGCCCCTCCCGTCCGTCCCCGCCAAAAAATCTGCAAATCCAAAGAGTCTACCCGAACGGAAAGGTTCAGGCCCAGAGACACCTGTACTGCGCCCACTTCCACATCTACAAGGCTCGCACGTTGCGTTCTTTGTTAACGGAGAATGTCAAAAAATCGCATTTAGTGATTTATTCGACTACCTGCCGTTGCGCAGAACGTCCGCATCACGCAAGGACAAAGAAAATTCGAGAAAGCGTGCTCGGGAGGGCGCACCACGAGAACACAAGGAGAATCCATATGACGACGGCACCCTCGGATATTATCCATTCATATCGCTGTTTAACTACGCCCGCGTCAAGATTAATCCAGGTCCGGACTTTGAATTCCCACCTCCCCCGGATATTGAAGCACTACTCCGAAAAGAAGATGAAGATATCAAACCCTCACGTGAACGGACCTGGCGTCCCATCTGTGAGCGGTATCCTGAGTTCATGCAGGAACAGTGGGATCTCGATGCACGGGAAGAGGAGGAAGCTAAAGTCGAAATGGCATTGAAGGCTGAGAGGCAGAAGGCCGAAGCAGCCAAACAAGTACAGAAAGAGCGCAAGAAACGGCAGACAGAGGCGAAGAAGCGGGCGAAAGAAGCAGAGATTCGCCAAGCCAGCGTTAGGGCTGTTTCCATACCCCGAACATCCACCGAACGGGAGGCTGTGGCCGACTTCGGCGACAATTACAAACCTGTTGTCTCTTCTCTCCTTGCTGCCACGATGCAGTTGCCCGAAGACGTCGAGATGGCGCATTCCCCGGCACCAACAGTGACACCCACCATTGATTATCATGCCCATTATGCCGGAAGTGAGTATGAATCAGAACAAGCGGAGGGTGAAGAGGAGGGGGGCGACGGTGAGGGCGAGCAGTACGGAAATGTGGATGCGGAAAATAGGTCGGATGGTGTACCCTCAATAGACCTCGAGCTAGAAGAATTGCTATGACAGTAAAAGATAAATACGAAGCGAATAATGGTGTACCCTACATACAAAACCACCACTCAGACAATAATAGTGTACGATATGTATGTGCAAGATAAAGAGCACGACGAAAAGAAGTCGAAGAGCCTCTTACTACATAGCCTGCTTCCACGTCAGTGTTGATAGCCCGTCGGCTGTCCTATAGTCCCGGAGCCCACTGCGGCGGCGGGACTCTCACCTTATAACTGGACTAGCTAAGTTATGTCTGACTCCGAAAAGAGCAAGGTTCGCTCACCTAGCGCTGGCTGCCTACACCTTTCTCTTTCTCTACGCGGAGATCGAACTGTAATTTCTCCCGTTCGGACTGTCCCACCACACAGCGCACCAGTTCCGCCGACCCATGATGTATTTGTTTTTAACGCGCACTGTGCCATCAGGTTCATGAGTGAAGATTGGCATCTGTGAGCGTTGATCAGTTGTAAGTGTTACAAGAATGGATTGGAATAATCGTTACCATCGTTTCATCGGTCTGTGCATAGTGAAGTGTCTTATGCACTTTAGTAGCCAACGTGGAAACCATAGTAATAACCGCAATGGGCGGACTAATACGCTCTACTCAGTTTGTGGAAAGAACCTGCTTTGCTGGCCTCGAGACTCACGGAGTATTCACGATTGCGCTGGTCACGACGTTGACCATATACCGGAAGTCAATTGACGGAGGCACCTCGACATTGCCCTTTCCCCCGACATATGTCTTCAAAACACCAACGGCCGCACAGTGCACATCTCCTGATAGGAAGGTGATGCGAAGGCGTTTCATCTTCGCGATACCTTGAAGCTCTTGGATAAAGAAATTACGTTCTTTCTAAAACGCGAATCGTGTTCCCATGGTGTCAAATCACCTGTGAATATGTCACATACTTTATGTGTCTTTGCTGTCCAGTGATCATTCTGAACCATAGTTCTAGTGAGTGACCGGCACTGTTTAGTCTGAAACGCACCAGGTCGTCCAACAATTCTGCGTCTGCGTTGAATTTGTTCACTAAGCTGCCCAAACCAAAAGTGCGATTGCGGCCTAGGGCGATCAGTGGGTTTAGCTTGGAATCAAGTGCTGCCTCCAGGAACACGAGGCGAGGATATGCAATAGGAATTCCTGAGACTCGATGTTGAAACGCATTCCAGAAACATTCTATCACTTGACGTACCGAGTTGTACAATCAGGTGTTCGACACTACTTGGCAGCTGTTTGATGTGGTCGTATACCTTCCTATACTGGGCATCGCTGCAAACCCTGTCCCTTTTCCTTTCAGCACTTAAGATGAGGTTAGGTTTGGTTTATTTAACACAAGAGATAAAGAAGCTACCGGCAATCCAGCATCAGAATGTGCACGTTTGGTCCCAAGGGTGCGAGGAATGAATGAGAGGGAAACCCAACAAACGGCCCCTGAAATCCTAGAATAAGCGATTTGAACGGGTGGCGACCAGGACGGTCGTCAAGGCCGTCAAGATATGCTGCGCGGAAGAGTCCTCAGCAATATAGGTCACGTTTAGTGATGTCTCACCTACGATTGATGAAACATTGAAAAAGCAGGAAGAAGAAGTAGCCACGAGCACCGATGCTGCGAGAAATATATAATTAAGGACAAGCGGGAAAGGAAAAAAAAGGACAGAACTCACGCTTGGAAAATCGGGCAAGACTGTAAGTTATCCGGATCTGAGGTACTCGTCAGTAGAGAATTTCAATGACCGCGATGACCATTACAGCTTCCAAACCCGTCAATCTTGAAAATGCTCAATTATCAGCCTACTATATGCTGGCAAAAGTGAAACCGTACTAAATCTTAACATCAAACCGAGAGCATCAGCCAAAGCGTAACGGATATACGTGAAACGGCATACCATGGTCGTCTGGAGACGAGTAGCTGATTAATGAAGTACACGGTACTCCAGCCCAAACGACGCACCACACATGTTCAGCATAGGACTTCGTATATCAGCCAAAAGCGTACATCCGCAACTAACCACTCACATAGAACTGTTAGCTCGAGCGAATGCACCATGTCTGAACGAAGCGCAATAATGGTTGAAAAAGAATCGGTCAAGGCATTCAGCGATTTCGGGGGTGAGAGGATACGATAGTTTGGTGGCTACATTCTGCGTATGTACCCAATCTTGCATCTCAGGCTCTCGGATTACGCTAATCAATGACAAAGTCTTTGATGTAGATGCCCGGTAGTTTGATAAAACTTACGAGTCGCAATAAAGCTGATCACCACCTCCAACCAGGACGTGAAACGGTTCCTGCGAATGTTTTTGCAGAAGGTCGACCCACATCGGATCATACCCACTCTTAAACCCGGGCCCTCGAAAATCGTCAGGATTGACACCAGCACTGAATCCATTACACTGCGTCGAATGGTTTGAGTACAGACGGTAGCCCGTACGGTGCGGTCATAGGAACTCACAGAATGGGTAGCCCAACGCATGTTCTGACGAAACGCCGGGACATAAAAGGAGAGCTGTATGCCTCCATTGATGCTGTACTTGATGCACAACTCATTAACCCCAAGTTGTATGCGGATTGGAAATCGCCAGAACGTGAATGTCCTATTCTCGATCAGACACGAACTCGATCCCAGACTGACGATGGCTCTATACTCACCCACCACGTCCGCTGTATACGTATATCTCCTGACCGACCACGCGCTGAGTCTGGTCGATCGTTGCAGCCCGAGCTTTCGACCTCCCCTTCTCATCTGTCCCAGCCTTTTCGACACCATCCCAGGGAAGTAGTGCTGTCGCATGAGGGTCTGCTGGATGGGGCGACAAATCGTAGCTGGATAAATTGGACGATGTAGGGCTAATCGGGGGTCTCTCTGGCTCCTCTGGATCCCATTGGTACGTCAGGATAGGCACAGGGTCATAGAATGACCCAGCGTCAGCAGCTACAAGTTATAGTGGCAACATCAATAATCCATTTAGACGGTTAGAGTTTTACCAGGTACCCACTGACGATGAGTGCTGCGCCGTGCCAAACACCATTCATGTCGATCGTGTCATAGCGTAGCAACGGACCAACCATGAACTGGAGAAGCGGTTTCATTTGCGGTGTTCTCTGCGCATTGGCGCGCTCAACCGGGGACATCTCTGCCAAGCGCGTTCTATGCGTGGCGGAATTGCTCTGCGATACGTAACCCGTGAGGCACAGCCAGTGGAGGACGGTAGGTCCGGGACGTACAACATTAGAAGGCCGAGGGGCATACTCCGGCGGTGACTGCGTTGTGAATTGACCATTTGGCAGTGGTCCCACCTCCTCTGGGACGTACTGGCCATTCGAGGCTCTGTGTCGACGAGAGAGATAGCGGGCCGAGTCCTGTAGCATGAAACACATCTGAACGTTGCTTTCCTCAGCAATCAAAGAGGTTTCGTACTTTGTCGGCTCGACGCTGGGCACGCCAACCCGGGTTATCCATGCCCGTGTCGTCTGTGTATGCAGATTAATATATAAGTGGGGGCAAGCAGTGCTTGCAAGAAGCTCAGTGGCTACTATCAGCTGTGCCACCGTTAGTGGGCATATGTCACAGGCTATCTCGTAATTTGTAAGAATTTGATCCGACGAGCATCCCGAAAGTATGCCATGGAGTGGACACGAGGACACAAGCATGTTTGATAACGAATATTGAAGCGAACTACCGTCAGTACAGTAACTCAACTCAGATCAGCCAACATGTTCGACGACAGAGGTCACAAGTTTGCCATCCTGGACAATCGTCTTCAACATCTCTGGCACAGCCTGCTCCTGATATATGCCATCTTCCTCGCCCTCGACGGGTACGCTTACGTTGATAGCACTGCATTTAGCCGTGGTAATCTCCACTCCAAGACACGCTTTCGAGAGGTATATCTGTCCCGAATCCGTCGAATCTACCTGAATCGTCGGCGCAGTCCCGGTGATTTGTAAGGCAAATGAAGCCGATTTGGTGATTTCAACCGACGAGATTACCGACTCCACTAGGACCGACGTCTTCGTGCAATTTACTGATGGGGCCGCGGCCGGATCAACCGAATGCCTGAGAAGTAAAACAACCTTACTTACGCATCGTTACCGCGTTCACTTTCCCCTTAATGACAACGGTAGTGTTCTTGCAACCGAATATATTTACAAGTTGGTTGATCTCGACACCAGAGACCTGCAACGCGGGTTCATTCTCTTGATATTCCTGTTTGTGTCGAAGATCAGCCGCGCAGCAGATGAGACGGAAAAAATACCGACGATGAGCCACTTATTGCCTTCCAGTGCAAATTTTGCGGGCTTCCTACCCATCAAAGCATGCGGCTTGGCAGGCTTCACAGGTTTCTTGCCAGCTACTGGCAAGTAAGGTCGTGGAAGTTTTGACTTCACAGGTGTTACTTACATGAGGTGGTTGTTGAAGCTGGGACCACGCTGCTAGAGCGAAGAGCCGGATTTTTGTGGGTCATTTCGCTCTTATCCACTTTCCTCAATCCCTTGGTCACCTCAGCTCCGCGATTTAATTCAGCGAACACCGCAGCCGGGCCACTCGCAGCAGGAGCCGCAGCGGGAACTTCGATGGGTGGGGGTGGTGGAGGTGGGGGTGGAGGCGGAGGTGGCGCTGCGTCAGATACCGCTGGTGTTGGCGAGGGAGGTTTGTATTCGGAAACAGGGACGCCCTAACAAACATGTTTTAATTCCAAGCAGTAACAGCTGTGGAGTCCTTACAGAGGCATTCCAGGCAAGGCCCACCGGATGATTCTCTAGAACGTAGCGCTTCATTTCATCTAGAACGGCTAGGAAGGCTCGAACCCATTCTGCATGCTTAGAATCCCTTGTGCGGCCGTCAGCCTGAACGTTCATGAACGGTTTTTGAAAATCAAACACTCACTTGCCCTTATGCTCCTTCAGCACTCTATCCGTGAAAAATCTGATGGAGTCTTTGACATCATTGACATATGTTGCAGGTTTTGGCTCCTACAAGGCATCCTTTAAACGTAGAAATTACACGAGCATTGTTACACACTCACTACAGTGACCCAACCTACACATGGGGCGCCCTCAGCAATCGCTGAGAGATGGTTGACCCATGCTGCCTCCTTTCCGTGTGTAATCTTGGCACGCGCAATTGTTTCGATAGTGGCTTGCAGCGGTCCCAACAACTCCACGAAAGTTTTCTGATCTGGTGCCTTGCATGCTGCGGCGATCAGCAGAAGATTGCGCAGCAGATTCAGCTCGTCGGCAAATAGTGCGACCTGAATCCATCAGAACAGCGCACAAGAGCCTAACGAGCTAAACCGAACCTGGTCAACCAAGAATTGGGGGGCAAAGGCCTTCGTCAGCTCCACGAAGGCCTTGAGCTTGCCATCGATGACGATCGCATCGAATGCTGTGACACTCGGCGGTGAAAGTGGTTGGACCACAACTGCAGGAGGGACCGGTGGTTCAGGACGGGGCAGATGAGGTTCTGGGACATCAGCGACGGTACTAGTGCTCTGTCGTTTGGTCGTTCTACTCCGCGCAGTCTCCTCAAGGTCCTCGAATCGCGACGCGACGGCCTCCAATCTGATAGTAGTCAGGTCTGCCTCAGAGCGTATTCTCCATGATTCTTGGTTGATACCCACCGCTTGATAATGGTAGCCAACGTGTACAACCCTTGGTTCGTAGTCGACATGGCCTAAGGGTATTACGACTGTGACAGACTCCCATAGTGTACCCGTTCATTACGTAATCTAATACCTGTCATTCGTCGCTCTCCTTCGGTCTCGCCTTCTTCTTTGCCTTTTTACGCCGCTGGCGTTCTCTTTCCAGTTTTTTCGCTCGTTGAAGTTCAGTTTTGGATACGCCTGGATTATACATCTGATCCAACTATAAACGTTGAGCCAATCACAGGTTGAATAAAAACCAGTGGTATTAGCACCGAATGTACAAGAGCGGAATTTACTATTACACGCCTTCTGAAGTACTTGACGTCGGGCAAGCATGCGGTTAGTCTGTAAAGAACGAGTCTCTTGACATGACACACGGATGCCAGTGGGTTTGTGTAGGAGTTGCACGTTATTTTTGGTCTTGTTTATCGATTGTCCACCTGGCCCACTCCCTGCGACGAATAAATAATCATTGCCCAGTTTTCTAATAACATAGTCTGACCGCGAACGAATGATTCCTCTAGCTCCTCTTCACGCAACTCCGGAATCTTACGCTGTTTGTGTGCCCTTTTCAGCGCCGAGTAGTTGCGTGGAGGAGAAGGGTCAGGCTGAGCAGCAGGTTCTGTAATTCTAAGGTAAGCGCCGTCTTAGAAAAGGGATGTTCCATGGATAAAAATGTCACTGACGGGGTATCTCCTTTCCCATCTTTACGCGTGCGTACGGCTTGATTGCAACGGAGGTGGATTCTTGATGGTTGAATTGTCACCCAGCTCAGTATCCTTGGTGAAGCGAAGACCTTCATAAAGTCAATGCCAGCAGGAATCTTCGTGTTATCAAATACGCACTCCATGTTTCGCCAGCTGTGTCATCTTTGATCTTCCGTGCCTGCACGACGTTTCGGCGCAGCATCACGGCCAGGTCCTTGGCTAGTTGAATTTTCTCCTCGAGTTGCTTTGGGTCATTTCGTGCAGCTTCATCCAGAGCAAGTGCCTCTGTGCGCATTTTCAATCCGAAAGCTATGTCGTTGTGAACAGTGGGCAGTGTCTGAAGAGCCATGCTGCCATACCTCGTTTTACCGGCTCATCGCCTGAAAAGAAGCTCATCCGTCGCCACTCGAGGAGACATAATACAACTTGCCTTCAAAGGTAGATGCTGAGGCTCTCAGCAAGTCACGGTACGCTGAACGTGCGACTGCCCTCAGAGCCGGGATGGCAGACATCTCAGATGCTCGGATGCGCTCGACAGGCACTCTCTGACCTGAGCGGAATCCGGAATTGGACGTTCGCGATCTGAGATCGTCACGTGGCGCTTCCAAATTTGGCGGGCGCAAGACGCGCACCTTTTTTGGACATGCCGCGTCCCCGTTGATTGCCCCTCCAACACACCGAATGTCTTGCACTGTTAAAAAATACGTAGCCGTCGAAAAATTCTGAATCAAAGGCCCCCGCGTCAACTACGAGCAACATTTATAGCTACTGGCATTAAATATACGATATTTACACTCGTGCCTGAGCCCTACAGCGACGGTTTTAGTGGTAGGCATCAACCACTTTCGGGGCCTAAATTCTCCGGTTTTTTCTTGCCAGAACACGCCTTTTTGGGTCCAACTTTGTGGGCGAACACAAGGAAGGTTTCCCCAAGACGAACGCGACAGATATTCAGTCGCGTCGTGCGCGTCCCAGATATCGACTCACGTGACTTGGCAGAATTGAGTTTGTTGATCACAGGACGCGCCCTCGGAGTTTTAACACTCCCCTCTCTTAAACCACCACCACCATCTGTCCGACCTCCTAGTTCGAACCCCCCGGCCCTTTAGTCTATCCCTTACTACAAGGATATCGGGATACAGTCACATATCTACAAACAGCGATCTTCAAGATGTCCGCAAAGAAGACAGCTTCCGCTACTAAATCGACCCCCAAGAAGGCTGCCACTCGGCCCGCTCCTACTCATCCAAGCTGGATTGACATGATCAAGGTCTGTAAAACGTTCACACCGCATCTATTACTGTGGCCTTTCTCCAAAACTGGTGGTGATTGATTACATATGGCTGTGGAACGCCGTTTTCCGCTCGAGTTGGGTGGGCTCTGCATCCAACCGTCTTCTACCATCACAGCATGGTTCCACCAGTTTCAGTTGATACACGAAGTGTTATTTCTGCGTTAGATTGGTGGTTTTTGTGCTAGAACATCTCCTAACCAACATCAACGAAATAGGAGTGTATCACCGCCAGCACCGAAGACTCCCGCCACGGGGTATCCCGCCCTCATATCAAGAAGTCTGTTCTTATCCGATTTTTCCTACCCAGTAGTAGTTCTCAGCATTATGTTTAGGTACGTCGAAGAGACATACAGGCTGCCAATTGGCAACGCACAAAACACTCAGCTGGCTCGTGCCATTGCCACTGGCGCTGAGAAAGGCATCTTCGTTCTACCCAAAGGTGATCGCCTACTTTGTTTGTAGTGGCCGTTCTGTGGTTGATGTCATTATCCAAGGCATATCTGGGAGGGTTAAGCTCCCTCCCAAGGCCAGCAGGGCTGCTGATACATCCGCGTCCAAAGAGGTCCGTGCACTTCCATGGCACGTGACATTTGCCACTGACTAAGTTGCGTCATAGAATAAGCCAGCCAAAGCTACAGCACCCAAACCCACCACGAAGGGACGTCCTGCGAAGACCGCCAGCGCCAAGGCTACCGCTGTCTAGAAAGCCTGTACCCAAACCCAAGGCCGACGCAACAGGTACAAAGAAGACCGCTGAGAGCAAGGCAGCCACCAAGTCTGCCAAGAGACCTGCCTCTAAAGGCGCGCCTACTTCGAAGGCCAAAGCAGCTGCCCCTCCCAAGAAGGTTGTAGCCGGTAAGAAGCCCGCATCTGCGAAGAAGAGTACCACGGCCTCCAAACGAGGAGCTGCTAAGAAGGTGCGGCAGTAATGCGTTGCTTTTCATACGATGCCTTATCAAATTGTCGTGCTTTCGCAGACCGTCACGGGTACGACTACTTCTACCAAGGCAAAGGCAGCAGCCACCAAGAAGTCAGGGAAGAAGACAGCAACTAAGGCATCTGCACCCTCAAGCAAGAAGGTACGAAAGTTTCATTTGGAAAGAACGACCATCTTACTTTCTTGAAGGCTGCGAGGAAGTGAGGGTCGGCTGTTGGCTGTTTATACATACTCTAGTTTTTGTACACTTGTACACTCGTGATCTGTTGTCATTTCTTATCTGTTTCCTTCTTTTTTAACTCTTATCGTGGCTGGTACTCAGGTGTCATTATTTGTTGTAGTACATAATTGTCGAAGCCAACTAGGCCCAGAGGCCGAGGAGAATGTACATATGCTTTGGCACTGATTGCTGTCTCGAATGGATGACCTAATGATGGCAGAGCCCATGAGAGAACATGTGGGAGCGGGATGGGTATGCGGGGAAGGTGAAAGACAACTCGTCGTGTCTCGGTTTCTCAATCTAATGGGTGCACACGTGCTTCCTATGGTTGGGAAGAGGAGGAACTGGAAAGGCGGCGATAGAAGAAAGCCAGTGCGATGTGACTGATGCGCAGTTCATTCTGTTCCGGTCGAGTAGATAACAGTCACCAAGATACATGAAATTTAGCGAGCGCATCATATCAGTTAGCAAGCTCAAATTTCCGTCCTCCTTCTGTCCCCGAGCACCGCAGGCGGATAAACTAGCCCCCTTTTTTGAACGTATGGTAGGCGCCAGTGTGGAGTCGGGTATATCGTTACCTCTCATACAGTCTTTTGCACTCGTCTAATCGTTTCTCCCTCTCATAATGACGGAACAGCATGACGCCTAGCTGTCCAGAGTAGAGATCCGGGTTCACCACAAAGTCACCACCATAATGCCCTTTGCCTCGCACAAGCATTCGTCGTGCAACAGCATCTCTCGACTGATAGATATATCATCATATCAAATTCCAATCACGTTCAAGCAACATCAGAGGTCGTGAGGCTGGGAGCAAGTCAATGGACTGGCAACTGGTACCTGCCTGATCACATCCAACCCGGAGCTTGTGGATGGAATAGGGGAGCCTCCCAATTGGGGTAACCCTATATTTACGTAATCGTCGTTTATGCGACGCATGATAGGCTCAGCTAGAAAGGCCGACTCGTTCTTGTACAGCTCAACGACATCCACACGTGCATTCTTCGTTCGTGCCCGCGAAAGGAGCCATTGACAGGAAACACGTTGGACAGTCTACAAGAAATTTAGGCACTTGGGAGCGGTTTATGTCGAGACAAGTCCCATATGAGTATCATGCGCGCCACCTCCGCCATTCTCGAGCTGCCTACCCGTCATTTCTTTCACTCCACGAGACAGTTTGGATCCACGCAAAGTGTTTGTTGAGGGGACTATTCGACGCCTTTAGGTGGGATCTGGTTATTAAGACAGCGACGAGGTACACCTCTCTCTCCCTCTTTCACGTGTCCAAGTGCCAACGTGCGCGTATCATAGCGATCCCGAAATACGGTCTAATATCCTCAAGTCAATCCTCTTAAACTCGCTCTCGTTGGCATCAATCTATGCTTTCGACTTGCTGCTTCAGCCACTTGTGCATAACCATCCGAGTTGGCTGCGTCGGAATGTAGGCTGGTGTTATCGAGTGTTGTGGCTCCTTCCTGTAGTGGGAGCATCTTTCTATCTTAATGTTCGTGACGTGTTCCTCTGTGCTGATTTTATATGTGTTACTGACGAAAGTTGTATCTGTAGAGTTCATGGTGCAATGCTATCGCTAAGCGGACCTTCGTACTGCAATATGGCAATCGCGCTGTCTTGCCACGACACGTCAGTTATACTGGTATGCTCAACACGCTAGCGGCATCTGCATATCGTACGGTCATGGTTTTGACATCTGTAATCGTCTCCTTCGGTCTTGGCGCGATCCCTGGTGCTGGGCCATTCATAAGCTTCGCCTTCATGTGCTGGATTGATGCGTAAGTTCACGTCGATGACTTCTCGTATGCTTTCAAAACAACACCTAAACAGATACTATTGCTTTGAGAAAGTCACTTTGGTTGCACCGAGAGACGTGGTTCCTGATGTCGTCAAATAGATTCGTATGGATAACTCGCGGTTTATCTCTTGCCAACAGGGTCAGACACCTCGAAGAGCGATGGGCATACTACTTCGCATTTGGTTTTCCCTCTGCCGCTATCTGCACATGGGGAAGCGGACTTGCAAATGCTGCCTTATTCGCTCTTTTATTCCCTGCGGTGAGTGATAAGGCGTATCTTTTTTTAATTCCCGCAGCTTCTGAACCTAAGTCGTGATAACAAAAGTACATTATCATGGCAATGACTGCTCGTCCTGCACCTCAAGATCCGTACAACCCGCTTTCTGCCTCTGACACCGTGCGGTACCCATCGCCACTAATTCCGATTCGTCTGCCCATATTCGCTATCGTAATACGGCTTAATGATATCTTGGTTCAGATTTTAAGCATCACTGGAAGTGCTGGCCAAGTTACACGCCATCACAGGGCACTCAGCCATTCATCAGAGAAGGCGGAAGAAGGCGTGGGAGTGGACACACCCGGACTCACCAACAGTGTCAACGGGAGGTTGAGTTATCGCAATGAGCCCCGAAGTCCTGTCGAACGAACGAGAGAACATCGCAAGGAACCGCCGGTGGACAGGCGGAAGAAACGAGGCTAGAATGGTAATACGGATCTTATCTGACAACTCTCTGTTTCGAATGTATCTTCTGTGGATTCCTTATCTCCTTACGGTCGCCTCGTATACCCTGGGTCCTTGGCTAGCTTTTGCCGCCTGTCGACGTTAATTACTATCTTGTCCGCCTCACACAACGCATTTAGCAGAATTTAGATCAGGTGTGTAGTGGGAAACGTGAATCGGAAATTCCAAGTTTATGTCCCGAATATACTAGCGCGTGCATACTGCCCGACAGTTACCATGGGTAGGGCGGCCTCATCGCCCACTTACCTTACTGTCGGCTTATCATTCGACGGAGTTTTCCAGGTTAGAGTCAATCATTGAGACGAACCCCGAAAGGGGCTACTCCAGTCCCTACAATTTCCGATTCACATTACCTACTACACTTAAACCTGGTCTAAACTCTGTTCACCGCGTCGTGGATCAGCATTCCAGCCCCTCGAACTTGCGTGGTGCTCAACCGAAACTTGCCCATTCGATAGAATAGTATGTCACAATGTTGTTCTCCTCATCCCATTCGCACAGAAGGTGAGATTTCTTCGTGCCAGTACCTAATCGACCGTGTGCCACTATTTCCATCGGTTGCAATGGCGTTCTGGGCGAGGATATAACGGAAGCCACGAAATGGGAGTGATAGCGCAGGGGATCACCTGAGTGGAAGGCTGTGAATATCCCGGGTTCTCTGGTGAATCGCTGGAGCGGCTGACAGCGGCCCAGCGAGTAAGATCAGGTGAAGGGAACGCACCGGGATATACCAAATAATCTCCACCAAATTTGACCCCGATGCCCAAGTAGTATCCTTTTTCTCGCAAGTCACGGAACACAGCACACCGGGCGCGCTCTTCGGGGGTGCTTGGGTAGTCCCATACACCAGCTTGTCGTGCGGATGCAAGTGTACTGAAGAAATGTAGTGATTGCTGGTACCACTCGAGTTGGGAGGAAGGCGCGGTGACTTGCACCGTGTAGCTCGCGCCTGTTATGCCAGCGTTGGATGCGCCAGATGGTTCTTGACCACGCTGCGTATCAGAAACGGTGGTATGGCTATCACGAACTAACGAGTTTTCTACTGGTTCCATAGAGAAACGAGATGGATCATTTGGAGATGAGGCAGCACTCGCTCTTTTCCGTTCCCTTTCATTTCGTTTTCGTATCACTTCTTCTGTCATCGCCGTATATTGGTGTTCTTTGGCCTCCTGTTCTTCCTCTGCTAAGGCGAGTTGGTGTTTGATAGTTTTTAGTCGGAAACTGTCCCACTTTGCAAGTTGTGAAAGGTCTGGATCGTAGTGTGCGTTTTTGTCGTCAACGAGGCATACCAGGCCTGAAATTCAGTAGTTAGAATACAACCACAAGAACTTCACCACAGCTTACCCTTTTGGACGAGAAAGACTACCTCCTCCGGCATAAGTAATAGAGGCACTCCCAGGAAGACATTCTGCTGGGACAGGTGGGGGAGCGTTCCAGTCAGCATACCGCATATGCCATGGCGCGAACGCAGTTTGGCGACGTCTGAAGGGGATCATCAGACTTGTGAGTGCCGCTCTGGTTCAGGCTAGTGCTACTCGCCATCTACGTCCCACACATAAGCTTTGTTGTTCGACACGCGTATTGGGATCAGTCCCTCTGTCATGCTAAGACAGAGAATTAGTAAACCCATTTTTGGTCGTACGAGTGTTATCTAATCTATGTACCTCTACTCGTGGAAACATACCCTACTGCTCTCCGAAACGAATCCGTAGCTGGGCATGGCTGCTAACACACATGATTTATCATGCTTTTCCGTGACTCGATCACCCATTGGGGCTGGGGTCTGGGCGGGTTCGCTGAGCGACTGGCTGGCAAAGCTCGGTCTTCACTTTAACATTCCCCCGGATGTAATCAGCAACAAACTTGGTCTAGCCAACCACGCTTGCAGGTTGGACGTGATAAACCGTGAGCTTGGCGGCTACCAGCATGTTCTGAGGAATCTGTACAAGGAGAATCTCAAGCATCTGGTCAACATGGTCACTTCCCCCACCTCGCCTCAGTATTTACTCTATACCCGTATCATCCTCATCACTCTGCCCCCGTCAACTCTCACCAGAGACAGGATCGTGACTTTGATGCAACTAAAGCGTACGCGGAGGCGGTGAAGGAACTGGGGACTGCGCTTATACCAGTTGTAGACGTATGGACCACAATGTGGGAGGCAAGTGGAAAGGACGAGAGGGCGTTTGAGAAATTCCTTTCTGACGGCTTGCACCTAAGCGAGGCAGGATACGAGGTAAAGATATGATCGCTTTTATGTGAGGGTGGTCCGTGGCTGAGGAGATGCAGGTGGTCTATAATATGATCATGAACATCATCGAGGAAAAAACCCCGAAATCTACTATGATAGGCCGGAAATAGTGTTCCCATCGTACGTCCTGTTTTTGCGGTTCTATCCACCTGTGCTGTACCGTGGATTTGTCAGTTACCGAGAAAACGTCAGTGTCGAATAGGACAATACTCAACTAGTCAAACAGGGCCATTAATATTTCTTGAAGGATTTAGATTTACTGTCTGTATTGAACAGCCTCCTCGTGCTGTGATATTAAGTCAATGGACGAAACGATCATTTATATACCTGGGATAAGTGAGAGTAAGACAGCAGCGTCACATCCCAGTCGCAACAACCGCAAAAACCACATGACGAGACCGTAGGCTGTTGGACACCAGTGACCACTGTGCAGAGTTTTGCTGAAAGAGATGACGCCAAATAGCGTGGCAGTATCGAACACCATTCGCATAACAGCATCGGTGGCAACTGTACCGAACATAGTGATCATACTGCATCGGATGTATTGGATCAGAGGGTATCCAAGATCATGCCTCCGCTTAGAACGGGGAACATCTCAGGCGAAATGCAAGGTCATAGCGATCGGTAAAAAGTTCCAGTGTGTGCATGAAGAGGGAGGCCCATGGGCCCGAGAGTCGTTTGAATGGGTCATTCAAACACGTCCACTCGAGTATGCCAGACGTGGATGGTGAAGTAGAACATAACACTTAACGTGCTAAGTACTATGACTATGGTCAGTACGAAATGAACTAAGGGAGCTTGGTATTATTCACCCAATACGGGTTTGACACCTCGTGGCTGTCGGGTGAACTGTAATGACCCGAGTCCACCATTGAGCACATTTATATGAAGGAGGACTCACCTCGAACGTAATTAATGGATGATGAAGGTGGTCGTGGGCGGGATCAGCTTTTTCGAGCGGGAAGTGGCGGAAATTAGTTTTTAAGCTTGGTAACTTGTTACATAATCTGGTCCAAGCCCCTTTTCTGCCTTGTAATAAAAGCGTAGTCAGCTGAGTCTATCCCGTTCCCCGTTCTAGCATGTCGTCTGAAGCGGAGCACATGCGCCCATCGCAGGTTTGCGAAAATTCTAGCCATTTGCGCAGGTTTCAGGTAATCGGTGATCCACATGAGTCACAGTCAGATCCAAGTTCATCTTCTCCCGAGTACGACAAGGGGAAGGTGTCCAAAGCCCCCTTTTATTTGCCTTGGAAAGTCCGAAGTCACTGGCACATCAAGTTGATCCACCTAGTGGCCGGTGCATTGTTACAAACTGTAGCACTGGTCTTCAGACATGCCATCTGGTGGCACGTTCCACAGACCCCTCAATTGTCCGTTCTTTTCTGTATTATGTCTCGCTGTTTGCTTACATTCCTGTAGCTAATGCACCTTGAATATGCATGGGGTGGCGAGCTCAACCTGGAGTCCTACCATAATACGTTTTTGGGTCAGCAGTACCATGCGTGTAATGGACCCTTTACTTCCTACTGACTTTGTTGCAGTATCTGCAGATTGGCATGCCCTCTTCAACCATCCAGAACCTAAGTGGATGTTGATCCCCCAGCTCGATACTCTGGAAAAGCTTCAGCAGATAACTTCATTTGGTAAGAGAAGGCGTAAGAGCATGAATGACCGTGCTCGAATCGCCTCTGATCTTCGCAAGGTTTGTGCAGCTGCTTTCATCTTGAATTTTGCGCTGATGCCTCTTTAGTATTTTGAGAACAAGGAATTTTCATATCACCTACTGTCCACAAGAACACTACATGAACCCATTTGCCGCTATGAAGGCCCGAATGCAAATCGCAAGATGCATACGACTCCGTTCACTACCCTTGGTCCTGTCACCAGTCATATCCACCCACACTATGTTGTCGTTAATGCAGCACAACAAATTGGACGACTTACTTGGGCTGAGCCCGTCGAATCCAGAATTGCAGCCAACTCAGGTGAAACTGTGCAGACCGCTATTCTGCGGCGCATTTTGGTTCAAGACTTATATGAAGCATGGACCCAAACTGACATTCCCTCTGAGTTTTTGGGCTGGAGGTCTTCCCAGCAGTGGAAGTAAAAAGAGCAAGATGGATTGTAGACCACGAGTTCTGTATTTGTTGATCGATGTACATAAGTCTTGCCATTCGGGCTGCAAGGCGCTCGTCCCGACTTCGTGACATCACGTGCCAGCTGGCCGTGAGCAGTGAAAGCTCTCGGAGTTGAACGGTTCGGATAGGGCTGGCAGTGCAGAGGCTAATACGGCAGGCTTAGGACGTGATCTCAAGGCTCGGACGATCCCGATTTCTCGAGGAACCCACAACTTCGTCCGCCTTGTGGTTGCCTCCACCACCGTTCGGCGTTGCAGGTTTCAAGTGAGAGGCAACAGATTCCATTTGACGGCACTTGTTCAGGAGGGCAACGACGATTTGAAACGCAGGGAGCGAGTCTGATGTATAGCCCGTTCCATGCAGCAGAATCGCAAGTTTTTTCTTTCCCAGCTGACGAATTCGATTTCCGCGTCTGACCGATACGGGGAAAGACGGCTTTCAATAGATCCTTCAGCTGGCTGGTGCATTGATCATCCACGGCTCCATTTGCAAGACCCAGCACCGTTTTCTGCAGACTTTCTGATCGCCTAGTTGTCTGCTGCAACACCGTGTAGGTACCTCTAGGAATGCATACACACACCTGACTATGCTGGTTTAAAATGACGCTCAGGAGTTGAAATGCTTGGCATCTCCTATAAGAATTGCCGTCGTTGGAGGATGTAGCCACGACAAGGTCACGGAATTTTGATCCAAGCATGGGAAGGCGGCGGACAGGGTGCTGGAAGAAGTTGAGGTTCGCCTGAAGTGCCTTTCTTTGCAGAAATTGTATATGCGGACCGCGCAGTCATCTTCCTCTAGCAGTGTATGTATGGGCACAAACAAAGACCAATTCTCGAGCAAGCCAGCAAGTTTTTTCCGCGTCTTCCGAGCATCTTCATCGTCACTCTTTAGACGAACTTCGGACATCGTCTGATGCTCCCAAAGAGCTCTTATCCTCTTCTTCGTTGGCATCCATCACTTCCATCTGGCTTCAGCAGGCTCGGCCAGGCCCCGTGGTTCAAGTTACTGAGCAGTAAGAACTTGTTTTCAGAACTGTATGAGACAAGACCTAACAACGAATCGTTCACTGAGAGAGTAAGACCGGCGATGCTCTTCTAAATCGCACCAATGGCATGAGAGAAAACCTGGGTCACTAAGTGCATGTGTGCAGGAGCATTTTCGAGGTACCCAATCAACAGGTCCGCCGGAGTATTCTTTGGCTCCGGCTCGTCACCCGCTGGAAATGCTCTTTGCTGGCTTTGCTTCCTGGATTTACCTGCAGACATTCGCGATGCTGCGTCAAGTTCTGGAAAATCGATGTTAACTTTCGGGTAATGCGCTTGAAAACATAAAGAGCGAATTCATTCTGGTTATGAGATGCGGGATGGCCTCACACGAGCTCCGGAACAGAGTTTGTCATTTTCATGGCTAGAATATCTACTCACGTCATCAGCGTAGTTGGGTCTACCTCCCTGAGCCCGGTGTCAGCCTTTACTGGTAACAGGTATGGACAGCCATACTCGCGATACCACGGGAACGGACGTGTTAGGACGGTGTGCCAGGAAAGGCCTAAATCATGTTAGTGACAGGGCGCGCAGAACTTCCCAATTGCCTGCAAACGTTGTGAAGGTCTGTGTCATGGGCTGATGATAGGAGGCAAATATGATGATACGCCAAAAAGGGACGGCATGATCACTATTCTGTGGGTGAGAAGATAGCAGGGAAACTCATTATGTATTTCTCCCCATCTTTGTATCCAGCTCTCAACCTCAACTTGCACAGCTGAAGCACCTTGCTCGACAGTGCGGTGTTGCTTAACGAGAGCAAGCAGAATGAGGAAGAGCTTGGTCGCATAGGTTGCGCGCTCTATCGCTAAAGAGCAGGGTTGAAACCAGCTCGTTCAGCTACACACGCAACATATCGGCCATCTCCAATGGATCCATCCGAGCCACGACGTTGCAGAGTAACTTCTTCGTCTACTAAGGTTGAGAGTGTAAAAGCACCGAATCGACCACCTTGATTTCGACGCCATACTTCGTCTTCGCCCGGTGAAGAAGGGACTCCCAGTCTTTTTCTGTGACTCCACTAAGGATGGTCGGTCATCGTAATGAAAACTACGGCAGAATAAGCAGGACGCCAAGTGTAGGCTTGCACGAACCAATGAACGTACCAAACAGTGTTGGGTCTAAGGGGTAGCACGGACCTCATTGCTGCCAAATGTTTTTTCCTTGGGCAGTAATAGAAGGGTCGTTCGTTCAACGTTAGGTCACCAGTGGGAGCCGATGTCGGGTATGAGGGACATCTGCATCAATTCTAACGGTCCCCCCAGAAGCGCTTTAGAGTAGTTTCCGCGTCGAAAAATCATAAGCACGTGACTTACGTAGTTCTACATGGAATGCACGTGACAAACATGAACTTGTGCCAAAGGGCGTCCAAACAAGTGCGTTTTCAACCAGAACGACCAGGTAACAGTCTCGAAGACGCGTCTCTCCTATATATTTCTTGGTTTTTCAGACATCTTAAACCGTTATTTGACTTGGATTTATATATTCTGGTGAGTTGTCAGGGGAGCCGGCCTAAAGAAGCGCGTTGCTTACCTCGTTTTGGCAAGGGGCCGTAATTGTTGGACCCACAATTGTCCACAACACAGTTCACTTGCCTTTCTCGTCCAATACTCGTGAGACTATTGTCTTGAACCATTTTGCTTTTGGTGGACTTCGAAAAAGCTGACCCTGCCTACTCTTCACTCCCAGGCGCGGCCTCCTCCGCCATACATTCATTAAGCTCGGGGTAAGTGTTTCTTTATATATGTGTGTTCAATGTGGACCGCGGTGGTCGCAGTTTACCCAGCAGCCATGAGGTGTCAAACCGTGCTGGGTGAACAATGGTCACCTCTCTCCTTACACCAAACTCCTTTTGTTCGACCTACTGACTACATCGTTCATCCAGCTTTCACATACCGTTTGCGTTTATAGTCGTACCGGCAACGGCCAAGTTGCTTCCGGTCACGTTTTGGTTCGTTTGTTCCACTTCATGTTAAACCAGGACGTCTGACTGTTTCCTCCTCTTCGGACACCGTCACGTCGATCTGTAACGATTGTACACCACCTGCCACCTCCACTGACTTATTCCCTCAATTATTCCTGTTGTACGACTATAACGCCCACGACGCGTTCAAACGGATGCCCGACGCCTTCATGAAACGACTTACAGAATATCATTCCAACAAGAGATTCCAGAAAAATCATTACCGAGAGTACAACCACCCATCGCACGACATGACCAAGTTCTCCTCGACCACTTCTCGGTATCTCGTTGCTCCTCTCGGACCCTCGCGTAAACGCAGCCAGCAACTAACGAAAGTCCGTGACGATGTTGATGAATTTGTTTCCTCGGATCTCGAATTGTCGTTCGCTTCTACGATGTCCCTCAACTCCCCCTCTCGCGATTACGTCGACGTCGCACACGAGAATATGCACGGTGAACCCATGGACATTTCCCCCGCACCACCCAGAGCGGCCCAGAAGGAGAATGAACGAGGTGGTAGACCCATTACACGTCCGCGCGCCTTCACCAGCGGAGCCCGGATGTTTGGACAAGATACGAGCAACAACTGTCTGGATGACACTGCTTCGCTGAATACAAAGTCCGGCACTAATTCAGGGGCAAAGCGCACGCAGCGTAGTGCTTTACCGGTCGAGTGGCTTGCCTCCACCCAGCCCCTAAAGGCCACTAAGACGATGGATGACATTATGTTTACACAGGTAAGCCCCGAATATTTCAATCTCGGCCGATCGCCGGAACTGTGCCGACTCTCCTTAGCCCCCTTCAGTATCTGTCTCTTTTGCATCAGACGACGCGATGGACGTGGACTCGGTGCCTGCTGTAGAGTTGTTGCCGTCCCCGCCGATATCAGCAACCTCGACGGTCACAGGACTTGATAATTTATTCTACACGAATATGTCACCTTCGCATTGTGATGAAACAAAGCCCAAGAAGAAGCGTTCCTTTTCTCCTGAGGCGACCGGTCGTGCGGAACGTTCCTCTCCCCCTCCATCCTCGCCGTCCGAACATAAACTGGAACGGATCAGTAACGGGCCTACATCTACCAAATTCACTAAACCAAGTTTGCAAGGTCTCGGTGTCCCGTCGCCTACCCACAAAAGACTTCGCAGACCTGTTTTCTCAGCTATTGGACTTCCTACTGAGAATGGTGGCACACCTGCATTACCCGTGGTGTATTCTGACCCCGAACAGAGCCTTCTGGTTGCTCCTCCCCTCACTCGGCGCGCTGTGTCCGCAATGCTTCCACCGACCTGCTTGGACCATTTCTCCGATGAATCATCTTTTGACGGACCCGACATGTCATCGCCTGCTCAGGCCTATGCAAAGCGTCAGCAGGTCAAGACCATTCGGCGGCGAGACGGTACAGAGGACTTTAGGCCCTTGACGGGCATATCGCCCGTTGCGCAAGTGATCAGTTCCGAAAGCCCTTCTGCTAAATTTATGCGTGCTGGCTTGCCTGGCTTTGGCGATATTGAGACCATCGGGAAGATTCTGCCATGCCACCGCGTGCGTGAAGATGGTCTTATGCGCATTGCGCCACGAACGGTAGGCTTCGATGTTTTCGCATTATAATTTATACTTAAGGTACTCTAAGGTGGATGCACTCTGGATGGCGCCTATGACAACCAAATCGAGCGGTATTTCATTATCGACTGCCGCTTCGATTACGAGTATAGCGGAGGACACATTCCCGGCGCCATCAACATTAACACTCCACAAGGTGTCGAGGAATTCCTCCTCCGTAATAGGCAAGCCAAAGCCATGTGTTAGCGGAGATGCGTGTAAGAAGACTGTCCTCGTTTTCCACTGCGAGTTTAGTGCAAAGAGGGCTCCAACATTGTATGACATTGGTTTTTTTGGCTTCTGCTTGAGCTAGAGCAATTTTTTTGCAGTGCCAAGCATCTCCGTTCTCATGATCGCGCGATGAATAACCACTTGTACCCGAAGATTCACTACCCAGAAGTCTACATTCTAGAGGGGGGTTACTGTGAATATTTCAAGCACTCCGGTGCACGATGCCAACCACAGGGATACGTGACAATGGACGATCCAAACCACACACACGCTCGCGCAGAGAAGATCTAGATCAGTTCCGTAAAGTTAAGTTTGGCCGCACTAAATCCTACGCATATGGAGACTTGGACTCCAAACTCGCGGGCATCACCGAACAACAGCAGGTAAAACGAAACACGGCCCCTGCCGCTGGCTCCACCCAGTTGTTTGCTGCTGCCAATGCTGCTCGTACCCGTCGCAATGGTCTTTCGACTTTAGCCGAGATCGGGAACATCACGCAGACCGACGACGAGGAAACGGATATCGGGGAAGCCCCTGTCCACCCCCTAATAAAGGTGGCTTGATGAAAGCCAAAAGGTTGGGACGAGCACCCATTACTCGTGGCAAACCTTCGACGCCTCACGCATGGCCGCACGCTGACGATATCACAACATTCCGCTGTTTCACATTGCGCGCAATAATCAGATTCAAACGTTCAAGTTTCGACTTCCTCGAGGTTTTGGTGCCTCTGCATCTCATCTCACCTTTTTCCCACCATCATCATCTTTGATTATATATGCGCAATGGACGGTTTCCTGCAACCGCCTCTCGCCTACAGTTCACCTTTTTATCTAAGTTTTCAATGCATTTGTGACAACCTATCAGCTATCTATGTCCAGTACTTGTAACATCGCACAGGACCTGGACTCTTGCGACTGCCATTTTTTTACAAGTTGCAGTACCCCGGGGGCTGTGACACACTTGTGTTGATACTTTTTTACAACGTGTTTTATCACAACCTGTGAAGTCAGGCTGAGTGTGAGCCACTCTAAAATGTATCAAAGCGCTTGCGGTTCAACAAGCCTAAGTTACTGCTTTTGAATTTGGCTAGTTGCGAGTTGGCAAAAAAGAAAGAGTAACTCGGATACGGGGAATCGAACCCCGAGCTGCCGCGTTTTGAATGGATCCCTCACTGTGAGAGGCGGCAATGTTAGCCATTACACCATATCCGATCTGCGATCTCAGCGAAAAGCATCCACATGAAGTTGGTCGACTACAATTTCACTTGCCAGTTTTCTGCCAATAAAACTACATGTCGGATATGGTGTAATGGCTAACATTGCCGCCTCTCACAGTGAGGGATCCATTCAAAACGCGGCAGCTCGGGGTTCGATTCCCCGTATCCGAGTTGGT